>CAVNZG010001862.1:0-87909 GCA_963693315.1 Diogma glabrata
ATATATATATATATATAATATATATATATATATATATATATATATATATATATATATATATATATATATATATATATATATATATATATATATATATATATATATATTATATATATATAGTATGCTTTTGGTAATTTAGGTTAAAAGTCCAAGACTGATTCACCAAGTGAATTAGTCCTAACAACAGAGTGGCGCCGAAACAGGAATTTGTACCCTGGACCCTTGGCGTTTAATGGTGTACATAGTTTAGGTTTACAGTTTAATAGAAGTATCTTTATTGTAAACTTAATTGAGTATATGAAATATATTGTTAATCTAAATAATAGTGTAATGATTCGTTGAGAGTAAATTCTATGCTATTTAAAAAAAACGAATTATCATGATATTAATTGAATGGTGGAAGTAGAATTTATATTTTGCCTGTATCTTTAAAATATATTTTAAGTATTATGCGATTTTTCATGAAAATGCCATAAATTAAAGAAAAACAATTAATGGTATTTTTATCGTTGGTTCTACATAAGAACTTCAAAGACTAAAAGGTCCAAGCCGACGAGCTGTCAAAAATCACATTTTTTTCATTATTCTATTTTTGATTCTTGTAAAAGAATATTGACTCTGTCATCTTTTGAGTTTTTAAGAAATTATTCATTAAATTGGTAATATCCAAATTACAAAATAAAGCTACATTTGAGATATATATATGTGTATTCATGTAAGTAAGATACAAAATATAAAAGAAATAAAGTTTTTTTCTTGTGAAACATACATGGTGATGTTTTTTTCTTGTCTTCAAACTCCAAATTTTCTATTTGTTGGAGAATGCGAAAAAAACTTACATGAGGGCATCCACATTAGTAATTAATAGGTCGTTCAATAAGTCCGTAGGATAAGTAAGAAAAAAACAACATTTTGACAAAACTCGATTTTTTTATTCAACATAGTTGCCTTCGAGGGCGATACAACGAGTATAGCGATTTTCCACCTTTTCTATACCACTTTTATAGTACGATTTCTCTTTCTCGTCAAAATAGGCCTCAGTTTCAGCGATTACTTCATCATTGGACTTAAATTTCTTTCCAGCAAGCATTCTCTTGAGATCTGAAAACAGGAAAAAGTCGCTGGGGGCTAAATCTGGAGAATATGGTGGGTGGGTAAGCAATTCAAAGCCCAATTCATTCAATTTTGCCATCGTTTTCATCGATCTGTGACACGGTGCATTATCTTGGTGAAACAACACTTTTTTCTTTTGCAAATGTGGCCGTTTCTTTGCGATTTCAGCCTTCAATCGATCCAAAAGTTCACAGTAATACTCGCTGTTGATGGTGGTTCCTTTTTGGAGATAGTCGATGAATATTATTCCGTTCGTATCCCAAAATACAGACGCCATCACCTTACCGGCCGACTGTTGCGTCTTTGCTCGCTTTGGATTCGGTTCGTCGACTGCTGTCCACTCAGCTGACTGTCTTTTGGATTCTGGTGTGTAATTGTGAAGCCATGTCTCATCCATTGTCACATATCTACGATAGAATTCCCTTTTATTGCGGTTTAACAGTGCCAAAGACTCCTCCGAAGCATCGATTCGTTGTTGTTTTTGGTCGACTGTGAGCTCACGCGGCACCCAATTTGCACAGAGCTTTCGCATACCCAAATGTTCATGTAAAATGGTAAAAACACTACCATATGCTACCTTTACAATGTCAGCTATTTCTTGCACCTTCAATTTGCGATCGTTCATAACCAATTTGTGGATTTTTTTTATGTTTTCTGGAATAACAGCCTCATTTGGGGCGTCCACTGCGCTCTGCATCTTTTGTGCTGGTACGACCACATTTAAATTCAGCCATCCACTTCTCTACCATTTGTCTCGATGGAGCAGAGTTTGGATAATGTTTATCAAGCCATTGTTTGGTTTCCACTGTATTTTTTTTCATCAAAAAGCAATGCTTTATTAAAATTCGAAATATACTTTTTTCCATTTTTTTTTCAAAAACAAAAGTTGCTTCACACAAAATGCTATAACTCACGAATAAATAGCCAGATTGCTGTCAAATTTATACACGTATCGTTTGAAGGTTAGTACTAAATAAAAATCATATGGAAAAAATTCTAGTAACGCCATCTATGTGTCATCCTACGGACTTATTGAATGACCTAGTATTGTATTGGATTGTGAGAAGGATATTGCAAGTTGGTTTGACAGAAGGATAATTTGTATTGAATTGGAAATTGCAAGCTGGGTTGGCAGATTGGAAATTAAGGAAGCTGGGAGTTATAAATAAACTCATTTTGGGAAATTAAGGAAGCTGGAAAGAAGACTGGATGACCTCAATCAACTCGGCGAGTCAACATAGGTTCGTTTTCTTTTTGTTTAATGCTAATTATATTCTCATATTATTGGTTTTTTTTATTATTATGATGCATTCTGAACTCAGAATGACCGTGTAAATTAAAAAAGGACAAGTGATTCCAAGATCCGGATTCGTTCTAGGAAACCCATCCGTTATATTTTTGTTTTTCCCTCTAAGTTTTTGTTTAGTTAGGATAGAATATTAGGTAACTGCTTTATGCGAGTTTACCGGCATAATCATATACATGACATTTTGCTTGTTAAAAGTCCAAGGCAAAAGCTCTACAATTAAATAATTTTCATTTTTATCAACACCCTCTACACTACTAGCCATGCTATTGCATTTTCTATGTATGTGTCTTGGTCCTTCATTTTTACATGAAAATGTTGTTTACGAAAAATATTATTTTTGTTTTTTTTTGCACAAATTAGACGTTTCTTATCAGAATTTCTTAATTGTTTTCGTTATAAATAATCAATATACATATATCATTCGATCTAATTAAAAAAATAAATTATTTAACAATTAAATTAAAAGTGATTTGTTGTGATTTTGTGAAAAGATAATCGTGTGAAAAGTTATTTAACAAATTTGTTAAAACCAATAAACAAAATCTTGTCAGTGTGTAACGACCTCCTTTCATCTCAATAAACAATTCATAAATCATAAATCTTTACTCTAAATCAACAGTAATAAAAGAAAACAAGAAAAGATTCCGTTTCCTTTCATAATAAAATAAATTCAAATTTCAAATTCAAACGTTTTAAAAGGATAAAACAATGAATATAAAGAACGCATTTTTAAATAACAAAAAAAAAATCACGTTGGTACTATCTTCGTTCACAAAAAAAGAAAAATCAACGAAGAACATATAAAAAAAAATGGTATGCCACAATTCGATGTGAGTTAGGACCAGTAGCATTTATAAGAGAATCTACCAACATCTCTCAACATCTGCAAATACGCATAACAACAAACATAATATTATCGACAATGCATTGTAACGGTTGACGATGCAATGCATTGTAACTATAATAACTGAATGTTATTTAAGAATTGGCTAAAGGAATTGTTAATGAATTTATGGAGAAGCTAGTGAAAGGAATGGTTATTTAAGAAATGGCTAAAGGAATTGTTAATGAATTTATGGAAAAGCTGTTGTAAGGTATTGGTATAGAAAAAAATGGTGAAAGGAGCTGTTAATAGAATCTATTGCTGAAAAGATTTAAGGAGAGATTTTTGGAGAAATTTGGGAGAACGGCATACCGAAATCACCAAAAATCAAGATTAGCCTAAGTTAAGTTTTCATTCATTGTTAACATAAATATACTATTCTAAATTCTTTTTTCATTAATCACTCAATTTTCTTTTTTTTTTAAATGCTAGGTTAAGGGAAACAAGGAAGATAAGAGATTCTCGAAGGCAGATTCAGTCTGGTTATGTAGTGATTTATATTATATAAATGTTACATGTTGAATTCTACGCTTTACAAGCAGAACCTGTAATTGCTTATATTATTGCTTTGGGGAATGAAATGGCCTGTTTTTTTTCTTGAATGCTGCAAACAAGATATTAAATTGGGAGTTTTAATACATGATCAAAATTCAATTGACGAAGTTAATGGTGATTGCGGTTTGTTGCTATTCATTCAAGGGAATATCATTTGCGAAAGACAGTTGGTGGGTGACGAAAGAGGTTGGTGACGCTTCAAGAAGATCACACTGGAAGACGTCACCGGAAAGAAATCAACAATTCAAGTAAAAAATTTCCTTTATTTTATAATTTTTTTTTTTTTTAAATATTAAAGGTACAATTTTATGCACATCATACGAATTTTAAAGATTTGAAATGTTAGGGTAAGTAAGTTTATTTGTTGGTAAGAGATTTCCAATTAGGAAGCCCATCTGGAACATTACGTTTATCCCGGTTTATTTAATTTTTTTTTGTTGTGTGATAATGATAATAGTTAGAAAAGTCCAATTACCAAAAGCGATTACAAGTGTTTATTTTTTTGACAACAATTGTTTTGTGTTTTTGTGGTAATTTAAATTACGATAATTATAAAATTAGTTTTATTAATATTTTATAAATAAGGAAGTTGCAATGTTACATGCAAGTTTTAAAAAAAGTTTTTATTGGAAATGCTAAAATGAAATATTATATTGTTCCAGTGAATTTTTCGGTAACAACATATCGCGTTCAGTTTTTATTTTGTTTCGTTTGCAATTTATTTGTAAATCAATCGAAATGTAATCTCATTTGGCACTGCAAATATTAAAAATTACTGGCATATAAGTTTCTATAACTTAAAACAGTCCAAAGCATAACTTGCAATTTTCTTATAATTTATTATAAAGTGATAAATTATGATAATTGAATTAAATAATAATTAAAAATAGTTTTAGTGTGAAAACGGAAAATGCTAAGATGTTGCTGTGTTCCGAAATGCAACTCCAATTTCGATAGCACCCTTAAATTGGATCCAAAAGTTGTTTTAACATACGTATTTCCAAGAGATGAAATACTGAAAAAAGTGGATTAAGGCTATAAACCGAGGAGATGACGACACCCTCACCCACATCTGTTGTTTGTGATTTGCATTTCCAGGATGAGGATTTTAGGAAATTTGCAATGGTTAATGGCAGATTCGTCGATGTGCCATTGAAAATTTTTAAACTTCAGGATAATTCGATTCCTTCTGTTTTCCAAAATCAGCCTAAATATTTCACAAAAGAAAAATCTTTCGAAAGAGCTGATTTGGAAGATAGACAGAAACGAATTTGTATCCGGAATGAAGAATTAAACGAATTTTTCTTGCAGGAGGATCACATTTTGAATTATACTCATTTTTCTGAGAAATTAATTCAATATATTCCTACAAACAGCGGCTGGCAAATATTTCGTGGTAAGGAATTCATAACAATATTTTTACTGGATGAAGAGGATTCAGGTGAGTTATTTTTACACATTAAAATTAAAATCGGTTACGATTTGATTATGAAAGTCTCCCATAACAATGTCAATCAAAACTAGATTTTGCGTTACCTAATGAAGTAATGAAGCGCTGATTACCTAAAGAAGACCTAATGAAGTAATGAAGCGCTGATTCATTGGCGAACCAATGAAATCGGCATAGCAGGCCGCGTACCTAGATGAGGTTTATAAAGCCTTTTCGACTAGCTTCCAGCCATCATGGATTGAGTAAGAAATCCTGCTACTTCAACACAAATAACCTAATTGTATGCGAAATACATGATATAAACGGAAGTGGAGAAAAAAAAAAACAAGTGAAAGAATGAGACTCCGGCGACCCTACTATGCGAAAGAACCACGATCAGCCCGTCCAACCCCCTAATTCAACACACAATCACACACTATCACACCTCACACACTCTCGCGCACGTGTTCACTATCATCCATATCTACATCCATGCCCACATTAATACACACTTGAAACAATCCAATATTATATAATTTATACTTTTTCTATTTTGGTTGATATAATTAATAGGTTATTATTTACAATAAATAAAATCTTTAAAATCTTTATCTTTGAATATCTTTAAATTGAGTATTCCATAATCGTTTTAATGATGTGGCTGAGTTGAAAATTATTATAAAATTATCGGCAAAAGCTAGAACGAATGTGTCATTATTCGAAAATAATTTTGAAAATTGCAATGCTTTTAAATGGGAATTATTGTCGGACGATTTTCTTAAATGAAGTAAAGTATTGGTATTATTGCAACCGCTTCTACAGCCACTACCATCGCCATTGTTTGCTATAGTATTAATAGTGGCTGGAGAAGATAATGCAGTCTCAGTCCTTTTTAAATTTATTTCATTCAGTACCACTTTGGTTGGTATTATATTTAGCTGAATATTCTTTAGTTGAATACATTACCATCTAAATCAACTTCCCATTTTTCACAGAGAACGCATGTCATACGCTAACGCTATATCTGAATTATAATATTTAACAGAACTTTTAAATAGTTTTGTATTCGTTTTTCTTTTCTTTTGTTTTGCGATTTATATTTTTCAGATAGGATGTAGTCGATCAGTATTTTGATATCGGTTATAAAGTTCGAAGAAACAAATGATGGATGAGCTATCCATTGTAGCATGGCATCAAGGACTATGTACAGTGGAATTCACACTACAACAATTTTTATCGATTATTATTACCTTTAATATTCTAGAGCAATTTCACGCAAGTTCAGCGAATTTTTGGAAAATTTTGACTTTTAACCCCTTTTAATTTTGATTATTTTTTGTTTATGGATAGTCTTTCATAAATAAAAAATACAAGTTCCCTTAGAATTTTTTTTTTCGACCAGGGGTCTTCACAGGGTGCCCCTCAATTTTTTGTTATTTTGTGATGTGAGTGCATTTTGACGAGCGATTGTAGAAAAACTACTCAATCGATTTTCATAAATGATATGTCGTTGAATAGGTATTAGAACAAAGTATTTAAAAATGTACACTGTTAATTTTTTGAAATAATTTTTAACGGTGTAACATAAGAAAAAAACGGTGTAATTGAAAAAAAGATGGCATAGCCTTTTTTTTTTTTTTTTAACTAAATTGAAGCTTATTTTATATCTAACCACTTGTGAAAGTTTAGGAAATGCATTATTTTTTGTTTTAAAGATAAAATTCGTTGTGCATATGACTGTCGGGAATCAGTTTTTTTTTGTTCTGAAGGAAAATTATAAAAATGGCGATTTTTAGATTCAGATTTTTTTTTATGTAAAATATCAAATATTTTATTATTAAATGAACTTTTTAAAAAGCAATTTCAGTCAAGTTCAGCAAAATTTTGCGACATTTTGACTCGACCCTTTTTAATTTGGTTTATTTTTAGTTTATAGATAGCCATTGATAAATGAAAAATACGACTTCAAGTAGAATTTTTTTAAATATAATAATATAAATTATTATATTTTTAAATATAATAATATAATTATAATAACAATATAAATGATATGTCGTAGAATAGGTGTTAAAAAGAAACTTTTGAAATTGTGCATTGTTAGTTTTTTAATCCTATTCAACGGCGTTACATAAGAAAACAAGTTTAAAAGATGAAGCTAGCATCTAATCCCACTTTTTTATTTTTTTTTTTAAATAAAATTGAATTTTGTTTTTATTTACCTGTGAATTTACCTGTTAATCCGTTAATCTTTTAAAAGGAGGCTGTTTTTTTAGATATGCATGCATGATTGAAAAATTTGAAAATCCTACTTTTAATTTTAAGTGAATATAGGCGTAAACTAATATGGATTAAAAATAAATAAAAACCATCTTAAGGATTTTAAATTATATATGGCTGTAATTAAGACAAAGATTTCAACAGGTTGAATAGATGCTGTAGATTAGTAAATGTAGAGTAATTATATTTGGTCATAAAAAATAGGCGTATATAATCTTTATTGATGCCTGCATTACTATTTTTAATCCCATTTTTGTTATATAGTTATCAGTTAACTTCTATCAGTTAACCACTATCAGTTAATTTCTATTACTTTAACAAAAACTTTCAAAATTTAATTTTTCTAAAATGAGTGGATATAAATGCGTTAAACCATTTTCAAATTCTAAGTGTTCTTCAAATAAAAGGAAAATCACAGAGAATGTTCGACAAAATTTAGATGTTCTTGGGATTAGTGCAATGGAGAATAAGCGAATATGTTCATCTTGTTATTTAAATTTAATCAATCAGTCAACACTACCTTCTGGTTCAGATTTATCAACATCACTAACAGTGGGTGACGATGCAGTATCCAATGACGCATCTTCAAATGAAACATCAGATGAAATGCAAACCGATCAACTGATTGGTGCCAGCTTTAATCGAGATTATGTTCAAACACCAAACTTAATTAACATAGAGCGTGATGTGCTAATTAATAATTTAAACGAACATATTGTGCCGCATATATCGGATCATCTTTCACCTCTTAAAAAAAATTTGTGTGGCAGTCTCGACTACAGGAAACAAAAAGCCGTTCAAATAACTAAGTCTATTCAGGAACGTTTGACTGGAGAAGTATTAGAGTTGTATGAAAATGCAAAATTAAGGCAACGTTATGAAGAAATTATTAGAACCCTAAAGAAACATTTCGACAATGGGGATTATGGTGAAAAACAAAAAATGTTGTCAATTTTACCGCAAGAAATGAAAATGCAGGAGATTCAAGATAGATTTGGAAGTAATGCTACGCGTCATTTGGTTGAAAAAAGTAAAACTCTACATGAAAATAATTTTCAGCATTCATCTGCGACGGATAAAAGAGGTGTATCCACAACAGATATAAATGTTGTGGAGCAGTTCTATAAAATTCTAAAAATTGTATTTATTTTATTTATTGTACTACATATATAATTTTTATAATATTTTAAAAAGTTCATCTAATAATAAAATATTTGATATTTAACATAAAAAAAATCCCTTAGTTTATAACGCCATTTTTATAATTTTCCTTCAGAACAAAAAACCTGATTCCCGACATTCATATGCACAACGAATTTTATCTCTAAAACAAAAAATAATGCATCTCTTAAACTTTCACAAGTGGTTAGATATAAAATAAGCTTCAATTTAGTTTAAAAAAAAGGCTATGCCAACTGTTTTTCAATTACACCGTTTTTTTTCTTATGTTACACCGTTAAAAATTATTTCAAAAAATTAATAGTGTACATTTTTAAAAACTTTGTTCTAATACCACCTATTCAACGACATATCATTTATGAAAATTGATTCAGTAGTTTTTCTACAATCGCTCGTCAAAATGCACTCACATCACAAAATAACAAAAAATTGAGGGGCACCCTGTGAAGACCCCTGGTCGAAAAAAAAAAAATTCTAAGAGAACTTCTATTTTTTATTTATCAAAGACTATCTATAAACAAAAAATAATCAAAATTAAAAGGGGTCAAGTCAAAACGTTGTTGAATCTTCGTGAAATTGCTCTCTAATTAAATCAATAAAATATATCGGAGAGATTACATGCAATGTTTGACCTAATATGACCAACAATATATTTTGATACGAGTTATAAGAATCATCCAGCTGATACCAGGTTCTCAAGATTAAATTTAGGCTTGGTCTAGGATCATATCCATAACCGCAAATATTTTTAATTACCGATGACAAATAAATAACCAAATCAATTAAAACAGGTTTATCATCTTTCCCGGAAAACTGTTTGATCGCTTCGGTAATCAATAAACTATATAAAATACAACCTTCGTGGAAACCCCCTGCCAGACACCCTTAAACTTTAAAGTTTAGGGGTGTCTGGCAGGGGGTTTCCACGATAGTAAGTGTCTGGCAATGGGTGACGTGACTTCTAATACTATCCCGAAGAATATATAAAAATATTAGCTTTTATAATTTCACGAAACTTTGGAGGCCCCTTTGGAACCTGCTCCCTGCCAAAGCCACTATGATCCAAACTTCATATGTCGCTAATCGTTCTTACCTGAGTAGGGGGTATGCGCAGAGAACCTTTCAGCTTTTATAAAATAACGAAGGTCTGGCCGTCGCGGGCTCTTAGTCTATAATGATTACGTATCCAATTAATTTTATTTGATAAATTATTCATATTTTCTACATCTTTTTGTATACGCATTGGGCAATTCCATATAAACAGGGACATGATTATCAAATTTTTTGTTGTTGTTATTTTGTAATAAATTGTATGAATAATTCGTCGCTTTAATAATGAAATAACGTATGCCATATATACGTGGTTATTATATAATGGGTGCGCTGAATTCCCCATAAGGATGTCTATAAAGTGGCATTTTAACATTTTCCAATTTTTTTATAACTGGGGGTGAAAATTAATATATTGTTAATTAACATACATGCAAATTTGAATTTGGTTAAATATTGAAACAGCGTAAATGCATGTACGATATTTCAATTCCTGTAGAATAATAACTTGGGCAAAATCAGTGTCGTATACTTTACATACATTACGATCGCCACACGAAATGGTAAATCTAAAATATTGTATAAGCATCATTCATTACTACATGATATGCCGGTTCATATAAATAAAAAATTGTAAGAATATTATGCATTAGTTCAATAATAATTAGTTTTAGACTTAATCGTACTTCCATGCAAAATGAAATAACGTATATGAAATATGAAATAACGTATAAGGTACCTGATTGACTTTTCACCTCTTTTTAGGTAGAAAAGCCAGCAGGTACCAATGTAAAATTTTAATATGCTGTGAAGAAATTAGTCAAGATTAATTGGTAGAAATTTTTTTTCCAATATCTTTATTCATTCAATAGTACTGCCGAGTTTACGAAAATCCAAAAATCGAAAAATCTTTAAGCCCAATTATCTCGAAACTACACTTTTGCGAATATGTTGTTTCATTATTAAAGCGACGAATCAATCTAAACTATTGTAGCTGTGTTGGCAACATTTTATTTTTTGTGAAAGTTTATTTTTATGAGAATGGCAACAATTGAAAGTCAGCCATCATAATATTGTGTTCTACAGCTATAATTTTCAGCAAGTTAAAGGTATGTTTTTGTAAATTTGTGTACATTAAATTTATATTTCTTGATTGCTTCTAAAAATATACTCACTAACTTTATAAAAATAGTAAAACAAGTATCTGGAATCAAAGTAATTATATAGATATTCATGAATGAATATTTTCTTCAATTATTAGCTGCTTTAATCAAAAATAAAGTTTAAAAAACAAAAGCATCTAGTTTTGTTTTGGTTATTTGCAAAAAAGAATTGTAATGTGAGTTACCATGTGGTAACTCACGCTACATTTAGTAAGTTAGTTATGTTGTTATTTACATAAATATTTAGAGTTAGGTTACCAAGTTATCATTAAAATTGTTTTATTGTTATAGTATTAGTTACGCTACTTGCTTAGCTACTTTAATTTTTAAAAGCTGTCACAAAAAAAAAAAACCCTTAATGACTATGCTAACAAAGTAAAATTTATGGATTGCCACCCATGTTCATGGGCTATAGCTGCAAACCCAGTTACAAGTTTTGGAATTTTTTTAAAATTATCTGAATAAGAATACCCACACCAAATTTTGGAAGACAAAAACATAATGGAGCCAAGTCTTTAGAAATAAATAGAAAATAAAACTAAAAGTAGTATTGGTATTTCTTACAGAATGGCGTTAACAGCTGCAGAAAAAATGAGAAGGAGAAGGCAAAAGCTTAAAGAGGAAGGAAAGTATGAAGAATATAAAGAGAAGCACAAAGAGACCGCAAGAAAAAGTCGTGCAAAAAAGAGAGACGAAATTCATCAAATGACTCCAAAGGAAAGAGAAAAGGTGAGAAGGGAGCAACGAAAGAAGTCCAGACAGAGTGTTGCTAAATTTCGTTCGAACAGAAAGGAAAAAATAGCAAATCTGTCCCAACAATCTCCTTACAAGTCACCATGCTCATTGGCGAAAGCAATCTTCCGCGCCAAACGTTCGTTGCCAAAGTCGCCATGTAAAAAGCAAGTTGTCATGAAACACCTAATTCAAAACATTGTCCCCAGCCAAGATCGCAACATCCTAATACAAAAAGGCAGTGGAAAGCATTCTCTAAGCAATGAAACCTTTAAAATAATTCAAAACTTTTTTGAAAGAGATGACATTAGTCGACAAGCTCCAAGAATGAAAGATGTTGTAACGGTTCGGAACAGTGAAGGCAGGCATAAAGAACAAATCAGGCATTTGTATAACTCTGTTTTGGAGACATTCTCTATATTTTGTAATGACCACCCTGATGTGAAAATCGGCAAGAGTAAGTTTGCTTCGTTACGTCCAAAACATGTGTTTTTAAGTAACAAAATGCCTTATAATGTCTGCCTTTGCAAACTTCAAGGCCCGAAAAGGCACAGTTTTTAATGCCAGTAACTTCACTGATGCAGCTCGAGCAATGGGCACTGAGGTTACTGTTTATGAAATGAAGAAGGAGGAAATAGAGGAGAGGAATGAATATTTAAATATGTATTCAGTGTTTGAAGAAGCAGTGCCGCTAGCAAATATTACTAAAATGCATTGCATTTATATGCACCAGAAAATTGTTGAAGGTTCCCTTATAACAGCAGACTACAGGCCTCAAAGCAATTCCCAAGACCAGCCAGAAGAAATATCCCGAGATAAAATTAAACTTGGAACTTTTCTCTTGGTGAAATGTATAGGAAAAAAACAAGTTTATCAATATGCAGCCATTTCACAAAGCAGCGTAGAAGATGACGGAGAGTTAAAGGTCATGTTTTTAACTTCTAAGAAGAATACAGACAAGAAGATTTTCAGGCCAGATGAAAAAGATGTTTCATATATTGAATATGAGAACATTATTAAAATCTTATCAAATGCAACCATAAAACAAAACGGTAGCCGTTTCTACTACGAATTTAACGAAGAAATTGATGTAATTGAACGTCGCTAATTATTATTATTTTTCCAAGTAATTGTGTAAAAGAATTACAAAGGGTTATTAAATGTTAAAATTATATTGTACTCCTTTGTAGTCATTTTTAAAAATCATTCACCTGTTATATAACATGAATTACCAAGAAATGTAATGTGAGTTACCAAGTCCTGTAATGTGAGTTACCATCCACTTAGTATTTTTAACTTTAATTTTTTAAAGTATCCCATACAAAACTGAATGGTATTTTATTATAAGGAAGGTTCATTCAAACTATTCCCATAGGTATAAGCACTTTACATGCAAAATATTAGCAGAAATACAACTTTAACTTTTCTGCTCATAACTCAATGTCTTTTTTTGGTAAGATGAGTTACCAGGCTATTTTAATTAATATTTTAAAAAAATTAATTACTTGTGATATTTGTAATGAATTTTTTATTAAATTGACATAAATTGTAATTAGTACAATTTTTTTGGAAAGAAAATGAGTGTAATATTTATCATTTTAACACATTTGAAAATGTGATTTCGGCAAAAATGTAAGATGAGTTACCGTGGAATTGCCCATTATAAACGGATGCAGTGGTGGACGTAATCCGAAACGACAACTATATTTTTCTGTACTCGAATAATTACGTCGTTTAAGATCTTGTAATAATAACTCAACGATTCCTTCTGTCATCGCGGGATATTGATCCGGACTTGCACTTGGAAAAATTGACATAAATAAAGCTAAGACGAAAGGCCCATCAAGAACACCATCTTCGAATTATGTAACAAATGTTTGACATGAAAGCAAACATTCTGGTACATTTGACGATAACCATTTACTTTTTAAAACTTCAATTTCTTTAATTTGACCATCATCCATAGTTTTACTTTTCTTTTCTCGAATACCATTAAATAATTTGTTATTTACATTTGCGATGAATACTACACTTTTCATTGTAATTATATAGTTTTTACCATAATCGGATAACTGATTGTCGGTTTATTTTTCACGTGAAATGTCAATTTACAACTTTTACCTTTTCATAACGTTTGTTATAATACCGCAAAAGTTATCACTAAGTTATCACTTTGGTCACAATTTTTAAATATTTTATCGCACTTTAAATACTATGAATGTGATAATTCTTTTTCCAACAATTTTCTTTAAGAAAAAAGCAATAGAATCATTAGAAAAAATAGCGTCCAGCAAATTCGAATGCCATTATCCAATGCAATTAAATTTTATTTTAGAAAAAATTAAATTAATATTCGCTCTCAAAAATAGGTACCCTCTTTTAGCAATTCTCCTGTTTGCTATAATATTTTAAGAAACTTTTTAATTCTCCCTAATAAACGACATTTGCAATTAACCCATCGTCTTTAAACGTAGCTCTGGATACTAATACTGATACAAATTATTTGCAACATATTTCTAAAGGCTTGACCGGCCGCACAGTGCGGCCGATTGCCAAAAAGCTGGCCAAAAGTCGAAAAAAAAAGTTTCTAGATAGAGTTTTTTTGTCTTTGGGTTGGCTACAGTAATCCCTTGAGAAGTGAAAACCGTTTATAGCAACGTCCTATACCCTAAGTATCCTCTGTATTTTCAGTCGCAACGTGGCCTTCGTTTGAGCATCGTATTACTGTCGATGAATAGTGAAAGTTGTAGACATGTGAAAGATTTTGTAATGAAGTTAATTGAACAAAACCAAATGGAATCATCTTCGGAAGGTTAGTAAAATACGAGAAATCTTTAGTACATATCAATACCTCGACACAAAATTTTTAGCTGCAGCAATACGTAGATACATTTTTTGCAATTTTTTTTATAAAATTTGAGTTTTCAAACTGTATAGTAATACAACGCCGTCATGTGCTGCTTTGAAACCTATTAGAGGTTACTCAAAAAAGTAATAGTTACTGAATAAAACAAGATTCAGCTGCTACGACTTGCTACCTTGGCTTTTATGCTATTTTTTGTGCACAAGAAATAAATACGAAGAGAGAATGGGAGAAAACAGTGAAAGCTTATACTTTAAAGAGGGGATCTGCTTGTATTAGTAACGTAGGTTTCTATACAATTTCGTTTCTATCAAAATGTGCGTGCGTGCGATTGTAAAAATAAAAATAATACTAATAAAATTTCATACTTTCAAAATGTGCGTGCATAAAGAAAATAATAAAAATAAAAATAATAATAATAAAATTTCATACTAAAGAAAAGAATACATGCATGTCTTTAAAAAAATTTTAATTGTGGAATAGACTTTTTTGCTGATTATTTGTTTAAGTGATTAAAAACATTAATTTTTGTTTCATTTATTACCATATGTTGTTTTTGATAGGAAAATATTTATTTATTTCTTAGAAATACGATGGAAGGAGATTTGACGAGCCTCAAATTATTTCATGAAATTAAAAACATTTTAAAAAGTGACAAACACGACATTTTTGCAAAAGTAGAAACCCTTTTATCGAAAAGTGAGAATTCCCGTTATACGTTATCAGATGAAGAAAAAAGCCAAATATGTGATACAGTGAATAAAATGATACAAAGATGGGATTGCAGCAAAAGAGTAGAAGATAGATTTTTGAAAAAAAACAATGACTGGTTACAAAAAAATATTGAGCTCAAAAAAGGTAGCCAAAAGGAAAAAACTAATACAGAGCCAAGAGAGACGCAAAATGACGAAAAAAATTCAAAAACAGGTCGTCGAGAACTTAGTTTCTCCGAATCTTCAGAAAGAAGTAAACGCAGAAAAACAGAAGAATTACGAGCAAAGGTGTCAATAGAAGCTCTTTTGTACTCGGTAAACTGCGTTCGGAAGGTAACATTGATTTTGCAAAAGTGGTACGTGATATTTCCGAAGGAAGTCCTGCAAAAGCTGGAAGATACAGGAAATCGTTGGAGTCTACAAATAATAATGTACCTTTCACTGAAAACAAGACTTTATCATTGTATGTAGAACTTGGATTATCAGAGTAAATATCAGCTGGTGCGAAATGCTCATATGGAAAAAAATCACGGATGTTTCCAGCATATAAAAAGATCCAAAAAGCAAAGTTACAGTGTTATCCTGCAACAGGTATGTCATTCACTGAAAATGAAGCAGCAGTTACATTGCAGTCTATACTTAATCATACAAGTGATCGCATTATCTTACTTAACATGGAAGTTATAAAAACTTTATCTGAAAAGCAACTTGAAAATTTAATCTTAATTGTTAAGTGGGGCTGCGATGGTAATTATTGAATAGTAACAAAAAAAAAGGTACACGAAGAAACTTGAAAACTGTTTGTATTGCCTTTTATTGGATCCGCCATTTTGAATTTCATAATTCTGGTAGAAAGGGGTGGATTTTCAAAATTTTAAGATCAAATTCGTAATCAGCGACCCCGAAAACATATAAATTGACATGCATCTTGATTATGTTCTAGAATATACGCTATTTCACGTGAGGGGGTGGCCAATAGGGGTGGAAGGGGATGGATTTTCAAATTTTTAAAATCAAATTCGTAATCAGCGACCCCGAAAACATATAAATTGACATGCATCTTGATTATGTTCTAGAATATACGCTATTTCACGTGAGGGGGTGGCCAATAGGGGTGGAAGGGGGTGGATTTTCAAATTTTTAAAATCAAATTCGTAATCAGCGACCCCGAAAACCCCCGAGTAAGAAATTTTGAATCAATTACTTGATTTTTCGAGTTTTGGCCAGCTTTCTGGGAATCGGCCGCACTGTGGGCCGTGAAAAAATTGTTGTTTTTAGATTTATATAAATAGCGGTATTCAATTTAAATCAAAAAAAATTATAGGTTTTGCGGATAATAAACAAAACGAATTGACTAAAACTATGCAATCTTTCATGGTAAAATCACCTTTCGGTAATTTTAGGGAAATAGTTAAACTAGTCCCGGTTTTAAGATCGTCCGGTAATGAGCTTTTTAAATTAGCTGAACATGTAATCGACATGGTTCATAAATTAGGATTTCAAATGGTTGCTATAATAGTGGATAACCACAAAATTAACCAAAACTTATTCAGTCTCTTATTAAAATCTCCCATGTGTGACCCAGATAATTTTTTATTCAAAATCGGATTCTACCAACGGAAAAAATTGATCTGTTTTATGACTGTTCATATTTTTAAAAATATTCAAAATAATTGGATTAATTTAAAAAATTTAAATAAAACGTTTGTTTATCCTATATTAGCCGTGTTCGATTTGACTGAAACAACTGAAGCAACTGAAAAATTAAATGCAATTGTTGTTGTTTTTTCAGTTGTTTCAGTCAAATCGAACGCACCTATTTGAAGATGATAGTATTTGTAGCCCAAAACGATTTAAAAAAGCATCTTGTCAACATTTACGCGATATGTATATATTTGATGGGAAACGAATTGCATATAAAAACGGCTTTTTAATTAAATTATAAATCATTATTCCCTACAGATTTAGAACGACAAAAAGTAGTTTTGGTTGACAATATTTTTCATCAGTCCACGATTGCTGCATTAATAAGTCAAGTCGATTCAAAAGAAACTGCGGAATTTTTGAATATCATAAGACAATGGTGGGATATAATGAATGTAAAATCTGCATTTAAAGGAGTAGCAAAGTTAAATCAAAGGTGCCATCCCTTTAGAGAAATAACAGATACTCGTCTAGATTTTTTGACTATACAATTTTTAAATTGGCTTAAACGATGACACGAATCTGATAATAACAATGGTATTCTAACTAAAGATACATATAAAGCTGTTTATCAAAACAACTTGTTATGACATAGTCTGGTGATCAACGAAGCAGTTATATGATTCCCTGATTTATGGATTCACTACATTCTCAAACGCATCAGATTTGCATCAGCGGAGACTTTCATAATTATCTTCGTTTTACCATATTTTCTTGAACTCAAACCGTAATTGCCATCTGCAATGTGTTCCGTAAAACAAAGATTGTCCGAAAACAGTTGTGTAATATTTACCAATGTAATTTCCTTTATTCAATTTGTGATCGTTAGTTGCCATAGAATTAGCATAGAACAGTGGTATAAAATCATCGATCCATAGTTCCGCTATGTTCATATATAAATCTTACAATCAATATTCTGCTGTAAATTGGTTGTAGTCTTCAATTTTAATGCCTGTTGGTGATAATATTTCCTTAGTGGATACACTACTAAATGTAATTTCCTAAAATCATTTCATAATAGATGTCTCTGTTTTTTTTTAGTGATTTTTGGTTAAGTCTATTTTTTTTAAATTAATAAAATAGGTACATAGTTTGAATATTTGATAAAACGATTTCATATAAACTTGAAAGTGTGCCTGTTAGCTTGTGGGGTGAATGCGTGTATGGGCTTGGATTGCATGTGTGTGCGGGTATGGGTGAGTGTGAGTGTGTGTGTGTGTGTGTGTGTGTGTGTGTGTGTGTGTGTGTGTGTGTGTGTGTGTGTGTGTGTGTGTGTGTGTGTGTGTGTGTGTGTGTGTGTGTGTGTGTGTGTGTGTGTGTGTGTGTGTGTGTGTGTGTGTGTGTGTGTGTGTGTGTGTGTGTGTGTGTGTGTGTGTGTGTGTGTGTGTGTGTGTGTGTGTGTGTGTGTGTGTGTGTGTGTGTGTGTGTGTGTGTGTGTGTGTGTGTGTGTGTGTGTTAGAATAAGAGGGGTTGGACGTGGTGATCGTGGTTCTTTCGCCTAGGGGGTCGCCAGAGTCTCAGACTTTCACTTGCTTTTTTCTCATATCCGTTCTTATCATGTTTTTCGCGTAATATTGATTATTTATGAAGTAGCAGGATTTCTTACTCGTTTCCATGAATTGAAGCTGGCCTGGGGCTAAAAATAATCTCGCTAGGTACGCGACCTGCTATGCCACTTCGTTGACCTTCAACGAAGCAGCGCTTCACTACAAACTCTGCTATGATACTTTTTCTAAAAGATTATTTAACCGTTAGGAGATTTGATATTTAATATATTTTACCTGGAAAGTTTCAAACGGATGATCTAGAAGACCGATTCGTACTATATAGATCTCGCTCTGGTTCCAATTATCATATTAGCTTAATCGATCTTTTAGAATCCGAAAAAAAAATTAGAATCCAAAATATATTGTGCAAATGTCAGTACTCAGCAGATTTTAAAAAATTAAAAAATGTTGAAGAAATAGATCATAATGATATTATTGATATAGCTAAGTTTAGTAACAGGTTCGGAATATTTAGCTAATTGTAAAATTGAGGATGATTCTTTTTTATATGATGTTATGAACACAATTTGCTAACAGATATCGTTTAGAAGTATCTAACATCCTATAAGAACAATTGAGTTCTAAGTAAAGGTGTCGGTAAGGAAAATTCGTTCTTCGTAGCTAAAAAACTAGCAGTAAAGACTTTCCTAAACAACCTACGCTTTTCCATTTATGATGTCACCTTAAATTGCATTTTTACATTAAACATTTCTGTTAATAATTATTGACACGACCTGATATGTTTTTCTTTTCCATCCGATGCATCAAGGTTATATCAGTTTATTGTTCTATATTTTCATTGTAATTTATTAACAATTTCCAATTTTGTCTATTTCCCCTGTTTTAATAAGAAGGAAATGAAATAAAACAAAAATATTGTTCCGTTTGGATTCCCCTTCTTTCGTTTGCATTATAATGAAACGAAATATCGTAAATAGAAGGAAAATGCAATATTTCAATAACCAGTTTTTTGAAGTGAAAACTTTTTGGATGAAACGAAATTTTAACAGTAAAAAGAGACAGCGAATATTTTTTATAATATTTTCCTTTTTTTTTGTGGAAGTGGAATAAAAAAAATATTATTGACACAGAAAACATATATTTACAATTAATTTTAGTTAAGTCAAGGACAAGTTTACAAATTAAAAGCTAACCTTTTTAAGTGGCAATAAATCTTTCGAAACACTTCTTTCTTCCACTAATTTATCATGTAATTCTCGAAAATCACTATATCGATGTTTAACTGTCCATTTTATTGGCCCTATTTTAATTAAAATCTCATAAAACATAGTGCCATCGTGTTCACAGATATTTAGAATTGAAATTTTTTGTGTTTTTCTTATTGATTTTAAAAAATTTTTTCTTATTGATTTTAATTCAATTACAATTAACTATCACAAAACAATTCATATGGTACTTATTTATTTAATCAAACAAAGAATTTTAAATATACTCTTAAATTATTAAAACAAAGAAACAAAACCTTTTTTTTTATGACAAACTGTTTTGTTTGATAGTTTTCCGAAAAACGTCAATATCACACGTGATAATAATTTTAAGGGTTGGATTAATAAAAAATAAAAATATGTAATTTACGAAATTGCGAATCCATTTGAAAAATTTGTCGTTATTATTTATTTCAATCCCGAGCAAATTTTGCTAATCTTCAAGTCCTTTATTCGTCCATGTATGGAGTACTGCTGTCATGTTTGGGGAAGTGCTTGTCAGTCAACAATAAATTGTCTAGACTCTGTACAGAGAAAAGCAATACGGTTGATTGGTAATACCGAACTAACGGACCAGCTTGATTAACTCCAGCACAGAAGAAATGTGGCTGAATTGTCAATGTACTATAAATATAACTTTAGCGAATTCTCCTCTAAGGAAATTCAAAATATCCTTCCATCGTGTGCGCAGTATAATCGACAAACAAAAGCTGCCGAGTTATCCCATTAGACCAGGGCCAAACCGTTATAAATATCGAAATAGATGAAAAATTCTTAGCAGTATACGAATGGTCGGAAAATGTAGCTAAGGGTCTAAGTAATTAAGGAAAAATCGACCGAACTGTGTAAAAGTCCCGGAAAGGGGTGGGGGGTCCTAGTATATACGTTTTTAGGGGTTTATATTAGTTTTTCGCAATTTGCGACTTAACTATGCATCCCATCGAAAAAAGTTATGCACAAAAGTTGTAGATAATAAAAAAATCTAAATCTGTCTTACTGGACATTATTGACCATAACAACAAAATTATCGAGAAAAATGCAAAAAACCGTTTTTTTTGTTTTTAATTTATAACTATCGCAAAAGTTGTTATATTTTCATGTTCTTTTTTGTGTTTCAAACAGTCTCAAATTTTTTCAGAGCGAAATACTTAATTTTCGATGTTTTATGAAGAAAATTAAAAAAAAAGACCTAATTTTCAATCGAAAAATTTGGTTAGTAAATTTTCGATTTTTGAACTTTACCAGTGCTCATTTTTGTCGCTAAGATTCCAACTTTAATATAGAATTAAAATATAATGTTGTTTATGCACAAAAATTTCGTTAAAAAAGCGAAAAACCGAAAAAACTACTTTCAAATCATGAATTTCTTTTTCTTTGTTGTAAATAAACGTTTGCATTCATAAAAAGCGTTAATTCACATACGATACTATGTTAGACAAGTAATTTACATACACTTAACTAATCATGGCTTTGAAAGTCCCGTAATCATCGTTTAAACTGCAATTAAATAGGTAAAAACTCAAAAAACACAAAGGCTGTGTGTGACTGAGAAATTTTTTTTATTATTTCTTGGGATTCGTAAGTATCTTCAAATTATCATGTCAAAGTGTTTTGATGACAAAATACAAAAATTAAAAGTAAAATAATTTCATTGAAATCTTTTTTTCTTCCTGGGCTTCATTGCCAGAATCGAATTCTTCATCGTCAGAATCGATCAACCTTTCGATTTCTTCATGTTCGTTTTCTACATCTTCAATTTCTTGGAGCTGTTCTGGATTTTCCAGTTCAGTATCATTATTTTCATTAATATTATTTATTAGACAGTGGATACCATCTTCGTCTTCGATGTCCTCAAGATTGCAAAATTTTTCGTATAAGAACTTTTCGGCATTAGAACACAGATCAGGACCGTGACAATTTATGCACAAAATTGTGCACTTTAAGCCATGCTTACGACACCCACATATGTTATTACCGCATCCTTTTTCGCAGCTGTCGCAGATAATTTTCAATAAATTTTCGGGAATTAATTCTTGTTCTGTAAATATAGGTACGATACCATTAAAGCGATGTTTCCATCCCCAATCTGTAGCTGTAAATTGATGACTGTAATTGATGAAAATACACCCTGTAACAATGTAGCTTAACTGCTCCTTCAGTTAAAGGTAATTTTTCCAACTGAAATGATGATTTTACAGAAGCCGCTTGGTAGAGTTCAAATCTTAAATCGTGTAGAGATGTATTTATAATTTTACTTTTGTAAATAGAAGCTCTTATTTGTAATCCATTTTCGGTAATCCTTTGTTTGTCTGCATTTGTATTGCATAAAAATTTCTGCAAGATCAGCTAAATGTTTGTTGGCCAATAATGATTTTATTATTTTTAATTATTAATGATCTTGTAATTGTTTTTTTCCTTTCCCAGCAAAACTTGAATCTACTGCTAAAAGTTTGAAACGAATTTAAAGAAAAGATTTGAAAAAAGCAAAAGATTAAATAAAATAATCACCATAGTTTAAACGATGGTTTTGGGACTTTGAAAGCCAAGATTAGTTAAGTATATGTAAATTACTTGTAAAACATAGTATCGTATGTGAATTAACGCTTTTTATGAATGAAAACGTTTATTTACAACAAAGAAAAAGAAATTCATGATTTGAAAGTAGTTTTTTCAGTTTTTCGTTATTTTACACGAAATTTTTGTGCATAAACAACATTATATTTTAATTCTATATTAAAGTTGGAATTTTAACGACAAAATTAACACTGGTAAAGTTCAAAAATCGAAAATTTCCTAACCAAATTTTTCGATTGAAAATTAGGTCTTTTTTTTTAATTTTCTTCATAAAACATCGAAAATTAAATATTTCGCTCTGAAAAAATTTGAGACTGTTTGAAACACAAAAAAGAACATTTTCACCAATTTTCATGAAAATATAACAACTTTTGCGATAGTTATAAATTAAAAACAAAAAAACGGTTTTTTGCATTTTTCTCGATAATTTTGTGGTTATGGTCAATAATGTCCAGTAAGACAGATTTAGATTTTTTTATTATCTACAACTTTTGTGCATAACTTTTTTCGATGGGATGCATAGTTAAGTCGCAAATTGCGAAAAACTAATATAAACCCCTAAAAACGTATATACTAGGACCCCCCACCCCTTTCCGGGACTTTTACACAGTTCGGTCGATTTTTCCTTAATTACTTAGACCCTTAGCTACATTTTCCGACCATTCGTATACTGCTAAGAATTTTTTTTTCCTCTAACAGGATTGGCCCTGGTCTACATCCATTTGTTGTACAAATACCTCGTTGTAGAACTGTGTCCTTCCAAAATGACTATTTTAATAGAGTGGCCAGATTGTGGAACTCATTGCCTTCCTCTGTATTTCCCGATGAATTTTCCCCTCAGGCATTTAAAGAAAATGTCCATCATCATTTAAAAAAATTAGTATAGTTATCCCTATATCCCCATTCCTTCCATTTTCCTCATCTCCTTCCTTTATAGTTGACATGATATCTTCGGATATTCAAAGAGTCTAAATAATGAATATTTCATATTTAGTGTGCTAAACATGTCTAACTAATTAATAAAAAAAAAAAATTTATTTTAGATCGGAGTTATAATTTAAGCGTTAAAAAAATTATCTGTGTTTTTATTAAATATTATATTTTTATCATTATGGTAACTATGTAATATATTCATTTGTGGAGCTCCACACCAAAACGCTACATTTCCATTTTCTTTAAAAAATAAATTGTGTACTTAGATCGGCTCCAATTTCTGAATTCGATCGAAAACTCAAAAATTTATCTATGCTTAAAATAGAACTGTTTTTCCCCTTTGTAGAATAGAGCTTGCTTTAGACATAATGTAATCAGTGTAATGACATAATCAAATTTTCTTGAACTGCGTTGGAAAAATGTAATAATGTAGTAGGTACCGCAGTTTGTTATTGTTGTTGTTACCACGGGTGCGTTCCTATTATATTATTATTATAAAAAATTCTTCAAATATGCCGAAAACGAATGCAGCATATACTGTCGCGATTATAAAAAAAATAGAGACATGTGTGCAATTCACACGTGGTAGAAGTGAAACCTTCAAAAATTTTGGCTTCAACATAATGAGACGAATGTAAAATTTCGGGAAGAGGATAATTGCAGGTTTTAGTCATGATCATAGTGATACAAAGTTTGATAATTATTTTACATTATATTCGTATATATTACATAGATTTACTCACTCAGAGCTTACATTTTCGATAAATGATACAAGAGGCTTATGGTAACTAAAGCATGAAATAAATACTTTGGTCTTAATATGGTCAATATATCTTTGGAATTACTGCGTCAATTACTGTTTTTGATCTTGTTGTTGAATCAGTGCGACTGAAATACTGTATTCCAAAGATATATTGACCATATTAAGACCAAAGTATTTATTTCATACTTTAGTTACCATAAGCCTCTTGTATCATTTATCAAAAATGTAAGCTCTGAGTCTGAGTAAATCTATGTAATATGTACGAATAAAATGTAAAATAATTATCAAACTTTGTATCACTATGATCATGACTAAAACCTGCAATTATCCTCTCCCCAAAATTTTACATTCGTCTCATTATCTTGAAGCCAAAATTTTTGAAGGTTTCACTTCTACCACGTGTGAATTGCACACATGTCTCTGTTTACACATAACGAAGATGTTTATCATCCAGTACGAGATTAACATAATATACAAACACAAACTTTTTATTTGAATTTAAGTCTCTCAAATTATGTAATTTTTGTTTTCTCTTTTATTGTTCAGTAATTGTTTTTTTTTGTATAATGTAACGGTTGTACCGTATATCCGAAAAAATATAATATTTATTAAATGTAAAATTCATTCCACTACAAACCATAAGAGATATCAGTTGTTTTCAAATAAGTTTCAAATCATCTCAGTCATCTTTGTTAACGTAATCCACAACAAAAATCCTCATTCATGGATTTTCATGGTAGCAGAGCCTGGTTACAACAAGGAAATAACCAAATCTAAGATAAGTATAATTTGTTTCTTATACTTAAATTGTTCGTTCGTAATAAATTATCTAAAAACATTTGTGTAAATTTTCTAAAATAAATATTCGATTTGAGTAAAATAAAATTATAAAATTGTAAACATTAGAACAATATAATTTTTATTAAAACTGTTACCGTTTTATTTTGTGAAAATTATTTTTACTTGAAGCTGTTATAGTGTTTTTTTTCGTAGGGTGCTCATGATTTTTATATACGCTTCTTATAACGCATGTTAATAAACCAACAAGGAGGTGATTGTATGACCGATGGTACACCCTACGATTGTATATAATTTTTGGGGTAAACGTAATTGAAATAGCAATATGAATAACGACGTATGTTTCAAGCGACCATCTCCTTTACCCTTCGTTTATTTTTAAAAAGTAATATAAATATTAGGATTTTTTGAGAAATGATGTTCAGTTCGTGTCTGATATTAAATGAATAAATCAATCGATTTCCGCGATCTATTGGTTTGAATAATAATGATTAAACTCATTTTTGAGATGTGATTTTTTTATGTTAAATTCACTTAATTAATTGAATCAGCTGGTGTTAGATATTTCAAAAAATATAAACTGATAATAAAAAATCGGGACATGTGTGCAATTCACACGTGGTAGAAGTGAAACCTTCAAAAATTTTGGCTTCAAGAAAATGAGACGAATGTAAAATTTCGGGAAGAGGATAATTGCAGGTTTTAGTCATTATCATAGTGATACAAAGTTTGATAATTATTTTACATTTTATTCGTATATATTACATAGATTTATTCAAACTTAGAGCTTACATTTTTGATAAATGATACAAGAGGCTTATGTTAACTAAAGTATGAAATAAATACTTTGGTCTTAATATGGTTAATATATCTTTGGAATACAGTGTTTCATTCGCACTGTATCAACAACAAGATCAAAAACAGTAATTGACGCAGTATTCCAAAGATATATTGACCATATTAAGACCAAAGTATTTATTTCATACTTTAGTTACCATAAGCCTCTTGTATCATTTATCGAAAATGTAAGCTCTAAGTTTGAATAAATCTATGTAATATATGTAACGTTATCAACGTTCCTTAATTCGCACATCAAGAAAATTTCATCTATTTAAATTTATTCCCATTTGATATTTAAATTTATTCCCATCCCAGTTGACGATCACAATTCCAAATTTTTAACTTTTCATTCCTATACCCAAAAACTGTGATGTCAACAAATTCTACCTTAAACATTTTTAATAATAATTATGATCTGTTTTAATTTTGTCTGAAAAATATTTTTGTCACAATTGACAACTTTAAAGAGAAGACCTGGAATGGAAAGTGGATAACACAGGATAAGGTACTACTTTTTTCTATTTATTTATATGCTAAGGTTTTATTATTTTATATGTCTACGTCTCTAAGTTTAAAAATGAAATAAATTAACTAACGTTATGGAGGAGAATATAAGGTTAGTGCCCTTTGGTTAAATAAAGTTGTCATGTCTGGTTTGTAATCCTTGACGGGAATTCCAGACCTAGACACGCTCTGACACTTCACTCAGTCCCATCTTCTTGTAGTATTCCTAAACTAGGAATATACATATACAGCAATTGATCCCCAAATCCACTCAATAAAGTTTAGATCAAACATAACTATACCACATCTAATCCCATACAACACATAAAACCCTATTCTCATCCAAATATTGTATTAAATGATTGATATCATGAATATCAACAAAATCTATTCCAAACTAAATTTCACCACAAAACTAATTATTTCATAATACCAAGAAATCATCCAAACAATTTCTAAAAACTCAATTTAAAATATTTCACAATATTCAGAAATATTTACTCTAATACAAAAAAGCCTAACTTAAGCAAAATTCATAACTTCAACAAATTAACTTAGCAACAAAGTTTGGATACAAAAGAATTTTCAGACAAAACCACAACCTAAGCGAATCCCACGAATTCGAAGGAAACATTCCAAGCAACAAAGTTGAAACCATAGATATTTTCACATTACAACAAAAATATCTAATCAAACAAACTTCATCGATAAGCAAATTTTTAATAAATAAACTCACTAAACGATATTCTCATCAAAACTTATTTTATACAAAAATTCATATAGCTTTAAATCAAAAAATACTTATTCGATAATATTTAAAACGGAAGTCGAAATCCGATAAACAAATATTTATTAAAACCATTATATTTACTTAGAAAAAATAGCATATATTGTGTCTATTAGATTCAAAAGCGATCTATTCCATTTTGACATTTTTTGATGTAGTGTTTACAATTGTGATATAATATAAAGTAAATTAATTAATATTATAAGAATTGTTAGTTAAATAGTTGATTATAGGTTTCTTAAGAAAACAATGAATCAAATTAAGGAATCCAGTTGTAAATAATTTAGAAATTTAAAGTTTTTTTCAGCTAATTCATTTTTAATAGAAAATAAACTTAATTAAATCCTAAGTTTTGATTGGTTAATCAAATTTAGTTTTTATTATAAAACTTATTCAAAAATTGAATAATAGACAGTTAAGTTTAACCCGCGAACGTGATAACGTAAAAAAACTTAGCTTTCGGGGGTCCAAACCCTTTGGGCTTTCATGTCAGTCAGTTTTAATAAAAAGTTCCTCGGTCGTCGCGTAAAGTAAGGTTGCCGGAATTAACAACCTGGTGTTAGAAAAGAATTGTGAAAAGTGTCTTAGAAAAATCATTATTGAAAATCTTTATAAAAAGATTTGTGTTTTAGAAAAATCATTATTGAAAATCTTTATAAAAAGATTTGTGTTTTAGAAAAATCATTATTGAAAATCTTTATAAAAAGATTTGTGTTTTAGAGAAATCATTATTGAAAATCTTTATAAAAAGGTTTGTGTTCTAGAAAAATCATTATTAAAAAAGAAAATCATCATTAAAAATCTTTATAAAAAGATAAATTGTGTTGTATAAAAAATCTAAATTAAAAGAAAATCTTATATAAAAAAAAACCCTAAAAGAACAAAATTAATAAAAAATTGTGTTAGTTTCAAAAATAAAAGAATCTTTCAGTGGTTTTCGATTAAACCAAGCGAGAAAATTACGAAGAAATAACTAACCAGGTAAGAGTTTTTGTATACCAAATTTTAGTGTAAGAAGTGAATAGGAACCTGGAAGAAGATAGGACATCCAAACCTATCCCAATCGGCACAACCGGTAGTCCAGACCTATTACAATTGACCCAGCCGGTAGTTCTACACTACCACAACAATTGGCGTGGTATTACACCAGGGGGTGCTAATAAGGGAGCACCTTCCCGCGACCCGGGCAGCTAAGCCAAGGTCCCCGTTCCCACTAGACATGACAACAGGTTTACGGTTTGCAATAGCAGGCTAGAGCCCACTATAGCTCAGGTACCTCGGGTTCACCAAGTTCCGTATCACGGTCTAATCAGACCAGTGACCCCTGAGGATAAAGAAAATGCCACATAGTAGTCAGAGAAAATTCAAATTTTTATTTTAAATATAGCAGTCAGAGAAATGTCAAATTTTTATGTATATAAATGTTTACAACGATTGTTTTTTGTATTGATTCTTAATAAGAAAAATAAAATAGCAGCGTAATATAAATCGTATCATAATAAATTATATTAAATAAAAAATTTATCCAATATATTATTTTATTCTTTTTTTCAGAAGAATAAAAAGCAGAAAATATACTTATATTAAATAAAATTTTATTAATTATATTATTTTATTCTTTTTTTTCAGAAGAATAAAAAAAACTGAAAATATACCACGTAAGGAGAAGATAAGGAGAATAAAAAAGCAGCAAAATATAAAATCATCCTAATTTATAAAAATAATAATAAAAAAAATATATAAATAAAAATGACAAATCAAGTATCTAATAATTTATATGATTTTCTATTTGAAACGGATATAAATATCCGAAATTTGCTTATGGAACGTAAAAAATTAAACTACGTAAAAAATTTAATTAGAAAATTTAATTTAATTAGTCTTAGGCAATTCGTAATAAATTTTAAACAAAAAGAACATGAATTAGAACCTAAATCGACAAAAAAAACAAAACACTTATAATTATACAAACAATTATACAAAAATTAAACAGTTTTTCAATACTTACCTTATCAACTAACATTCTAATAAATTTCAAATCTATTATCTCTGAATATTCCAAATTAATTAATAACATTCCTCAATTATAAAGAAATAGTCCAACGAAAACGCAACACTGACCTAAACCAAATACACCCCTAAACTCTAGTTTTCCATTTCAATCGATTACAATTGCATATCAAAATTTCATAACAACCTTTTCCGAAAATCGTACATTTATTCCAATTTTATTAAAACAATATTTCCGCGATTCCATAATAACCTAAATCTTTATTTAAATTAAAATTAAAATAAGCGTTAATTTTATAGCAATAATAATTAATAATAAGGTCAACGAGTCATCGTTTTTTAATTATATAAGTAAGTTTTTGATCAATAATCAAGGCAGTCAGTGTTCACACAATTAACAGAGTCGTTTTTAGCAATTAAGTAATTTAAACACAGTCAGTTTTGCACCAATCAATAAAAGTAGTTGTTTTAACAAAACAAAACAAGAGTCAGTAAAATCAGTCATTTAATCAAAAAACCAATCGTTAAGTAAAAGCAATAAAAGTGAGTCGAACGGTAACCCCGAAAACCACAAAATCAATGTTTAAGTGAAATTTTCGATTTAAGTTTTGAGGTAGCAATTAAGCCGAGTGAATATTATTTAATCAGAACAAGTTTATTAATCAGAACGAGTCAATTAGTCAGAATAATAGTTAATAATAATAAGTCAGTCAGAACAATAATTAATAATAATAATTAATAATAATAAGTCAGTCAGAATAATAATTAGTAGTAATAACAATTAATCGAAATATATTTTAATAATCAATAATCATATAATCAGTCTATAAAAATTAAGTAACTTTACAGTGTAAAATATATACATAGAAATAAAGTGATTATAACAATAATAGTGTGTCTAGCTGCATTACAGCTCAGTTGTGTGTAATTATTGTTGTGTACTACATTCTATTAACAGAAGTGACCCGTTTGTTATCCTACAGTTTAATATAAGTGGTTAACCAGAAATAGTTGCACCACATTTAATTACATAGTAGTGCTATATCAAAAATTGCACTACATAATATTATATAGTAGTGTTATTACCTTGGCACTACAAAGATTAAAAAATATTCACTGTCTCTTTTTACTGTTAAAATTTCGTTTCATCCAGTTTAAAATCAACGATACTAAAGAAGTTTTCACTTCAAAAATTTCTAGGTCGCGCTTAAAATTTGATAAAAATACAAAAAAGATCGATATCGTTAGCTCGTGATCATTTACGTGATTTATAATTATTTGACTAAATTAATAAAATTAGGCTCATTTTTAGTGTAGTCGATTTGTCGATTTCTTTTGAATATTGTAATATTAGCTCAAAAAAAAAAATTAAGAAAAATTTAATTATTAAAAAAAAAACAAAAGAAAAATTATTGTTTTGTGTGGTAAGGTTGGTTTGAGAAAATAAAGAAAAACAAACAAAATAATTCAAATAAAAACAACAATAGAATTTTTCAATCGATTATAATCAAATAAAATATACAGTTTTGATTGTTCTGGTTTTGATCCAAACAGTGAAAAATTTTCAAATTTTGTTACAGGATATGCTGCTCATTTAGTCAGCAAAAAATTAAATTGACCAAATTGTACATCGTTAATTGTTAAACCAGTAGATAACAACGCTCCACGAAATTCATATTTCGATTTTCTACAGAGAGGAGGCCTAACTATTCCCACTGATGAAGTTAAGATTTTAAATTATCATATGATTTCAGAATTCTTAACCTTCCAATTTTTTGAAAGTACAAATCAAAAAAAGTTATTAATTTCTTTAACTATGCAGAGCATATCATATGATAACTATCAAAATCAGTTTACATTTTCTGATTCTTGCCTTTGTGGTTTAACTAACCAACGTATGTATTTTTGATAAAATATGCTCTCCACTTGCAAACATTTTATTGAATAACCATTGCAAAATGATAAATGACTTAAAACATCAGCATGATAGGGACTGAGCCGGGCGATATTTAAAAACTTATCGAAAATATCGATATCAAAATAATATCGATAAAACCGATATATCGATAAATATCGATATATCGATATATAGATATATCGATATATCGATATATCGATATATCGATATATTGATATATCAATATATCTATATATTGATATATCGATATATCGATATTTATCGATTTATCGATATTTATCGATTTATCGATATATCGATACTATCGATATATCGATATTATCGATTTTTCCGGTATTAAACAGGACAACTTTCATTAGTTTATATACGCTTTATTTTAACAATTTCGCGGTACATTATGAACTCTATTATTTAAATGTTTTATCATTATAGTACTGTACTGTTTAGTGTTTGTTTCCTTCGATAGTAGTGCAAAATCGATAGTTATTCAAATATTTATTAAAAAATAGAACAATATAATTTGTTTAAATGTTTATTTATTTCAAAGTTCAATATCGAAAACAATCCTTAAAAAATTGACAATGCAAAAAAAGAAAAGAACTTAATACAAATCTACTTCCTTACGTAATCCTTATTCATTGCTAGGAAAATTAGTTGTTGCGAGTGTTCGCTAGTTAATGATGCTCTCGAGTCAGATTTTACTCTACCTCCTTTGCTAAAAACTCTTTCTGAGGGAACGCTTGTGGCTTGGCTACATAAATATTTTTGTGCCAATATTGACAATTTTGGAAACATTTTTTTGTTCATACTCGAGAGCATCATTAACTAGCGAACACTCGCAACAACTAATTTTCCTAGCAATGAATAAGGATTACTTAAGGAAGTGGATTTGTATTAAGTTCTTTTCTTTGTTTGCATTGTCAATTTTTTAAGGATTGTTTTCGATATTGAACTTTGAAATAAATAAACATTTAAACAAATTATATTGTTATTTTTTAATAAATATTTGAATAAATATCGATTTTGCACTACTATCGAAGGAAACAAACACTAAACAGTACAGTACTATAATGATAAAACATTTAAATAATAGAGTTCATAATGTACTGCAAAATTGTTAAAATAAAGCGTATATAAACTAATGAAAGTTGTCCTGTTTAATGCCGGAAAAAAAAATCACAAAAATATGCTTTTTTTTCGTCTTTAAAACCATAAAGGACCCTCCGGCCCCTACGTCCAAAGAAAAGAATCGTAATTCCAAATCATTACAAAAAATTTTCGGTTTCCATCAAAAAAATAAATTCAAAGAAAAGTCTCAGATTTAAAAATTCGAATTCAAATATTCAATTCAGCAATAAATAAATTCCTGTTATTCAACCAACATCTAAAAAACACAACGAAGACTTAACGAAGAAAAAATCTTAATTGGCAACCCTATTTTGTTTGGTTGAAAAGGGTGTGGCTAGTCCACTACGACTTTTTTCAATTCATGCTATTCATTCGATGTTTAACTCTGGAAAACATTACATTTCAATTTCAGATCATTAAGATCACATTTTTATTAATAAAATATAAAACTAAGTTGTTTAGAATCATAAATAAATAATAAAAGAAAAAATAATTTTGTAGTATTCCTAAATAGGAATATACATAATATCCTAACGAACCTCCAAAACTAGACAATGTAGTTTAATATAAATAGAACGAACGAACATATTCATTATGACTAAATCTCATAAATTACACAAAACCAATTTCTAACTCAAAACATATTATTTCATAACCAATTATAATAATCAAAAAAAAAAATCAATTCTACAACAATGTTTCGATACGATGTGTATCAAAAATTTTCCATTAAATCAAACAAAAGCCCAATCTCAGCAGCTTGCTACAAATATTAAACCAAACATAAAATGCAACAATGTTTAAAATATGTACATTGAAATTTCTATAAACATATTCCCTAAAAAATTAATTTCATCATCCTATGAAATTAATTAACAATTCTTGAATATACAATATTATCCATAAGCCAAAAGCCTAAGCTTAGCAATTTCTACAAAGTCATGTTAAAATATGTTAAAACATGTTTCAATTAAAATTAATACGAATATCCAACAATTTCTCATTTCACAACCCAAAAGTCCATTCTCAGCTATTTCTACAAAACCAAATTCCAATTAAAATAATACAAACACATAACATAAAATAATCCAAACACATAACATATTCCAAACACAAAACTATCAAAAAACTTTCCGTTTAAAAAATGTCTTACTGCAATAATTTCGATAATATTAACCAAATTTCAATTATAATAATCTAAACAAATATACATATTTCTACATATTTTCCAATTAACTCAAAATTTTAAACGGAAGTTAAGAATCTAACAACAAGAAAAAACTCAAACTTTAATTAAATATTTCACCGAAAACGCAAAGTTGCATTTTTCTATTTTTTCCATTCATAAAATCCATTCATAAAATTATAAGACTTACAATTTTCTGATTGGTCAATATAATTCAAAATTTACTATAAATAAAATAGAAAATTAAATGAAAAGTTAGTCTGAAGTCCGAGTTCTTAAAGCGTCGAAATATCGCCCGTTAACGCGAAATAGTTCCCGAGTTCAGTTTTAATACATAGTGAAAGTTAAGTTCGAAACAAAAATTAAAATATTCTTAAAAGTGAAAATTATCTTTGAGAAAAAGAATTTATTAATTTATTTAGAAAAAAAAGCTTAAATAGTGAAGAAGAAAATCTTTTATAAGAGGAAATTCACATACAAGTGAAAAATTATATTTCGGAAAAATCTTTAAATTAGTGAAGTAGAAAATTTTCTGTAAAAGAAAATTTAAGTGAGATTTTGTTATAAGTGCGAATCAGTATATGATTAAAAAATCATTGCAGAAAAAAAAATCTATTAAATATTCAATAAAAAGTCATAAAATCATTTAAAAGAAAAAATTCAAGTTAAATGTGAGAATTGTGTTCAAAATTTAGATTTAACATTATTGTATATAAAAAATTCTAAAACCAAACTCAAGTTATAATAAATTGTGTGTTTACTAAAAAAATCTACGATTTTTTAATTTACTCAAAACCACCACTTGAGACAAAGAAACACATAATCCGAGGGATAATACCAGGTAAGTGGTAATGTAAGATTTCCCAGGTGTTTTCAACACCCACAACATCCACGCTTGGCGTTACACGTGGGGATTTGTATTCACCTAAAATATAAAAAAACTCAATAATATTTCGAGTTAAAAGTGATATTTGTATTTGCACTTGTAATATGTAAAAAACAAAAAAAATTTTACTGTGAAGTGAAGAGAAGAAATCTTAATGTCATTCTTTTCCATTTTAATTATTGTTAAAATAAATATTTTGATTACAATAACTGTGCAAGAAATAAAAGGACAAAAGGTGTTACTTTATTAGCCCTGATTATTGTGGAATGACTCTACACCATAGTTGTGGTTATTGGTGTTTTGGGGTCTGGAAGAAATTTTGTAACAGAGTTACTACAGAATTGGAAGAGTTGAAAAATTGGTAAAGGTTGGAAATTTTATTGTATGGAAAACGTTTGGGAGGATGCCAGGAAGATTATAATTTTGAATATCAATAAGTCAAAAAGTTGAAATCTAAGGAATTTGCTGTGCAATAATCAAAATACATACAACAATCAAGAAAAGAATCAAGACTAAGTAGCTGTAAGTCATTTTTAATATTGTATACTATTTAATGAGTTTCTTTATATCTTCTTAAAATTAATCTTAGATGTTTAAATGATAGAGTGAGGTTATAAATAAGAGATTGCCAATTCAGGGGTCGATGAATGAGATCCGTATCCCGCAGTATTTTTTCCGAATAATTTATTTTGTACATAAAAGTCCAAAACAAAACAATTTAATTATTTTATATTATTAGTAAATTATTTTTCCTTATTTTTTTTTTTTTGTTGAATTTATGTGAAATGACGGACTAACGTGTAAAGAAATAAGAGATTTTCCAAAGGTTAGATTCGTTCCGGGGCAATCATTATCCCGCAGTAAAGTCAATGTTCACTCGGTTACAATTTAATAACTATTAAAATAGATTACATTAGATTAGAAAGAGTTGGACAAGTTGCACGAGGCAGAACATCCTAGCACTCAGACCCTACGGTCGATAGCGCCGTGCCCAAGTTTGGTCTCATAAAAACTATTTTACAAACCTTTCTGTAAGTTTAATAAAATCTAAATACTCTAAATAATCTAAATAATCTTAAATACTCTGTTCACGATAAACCTAGGTTTAAAAAGGAATTTCTTATGTGAAACTACATTAAATAAATAAATAAATAAATAAAACCAACTGTATTGACAACAGTTTGACTGTGCCAGCTTCCTGGGCATACACACAAAAAGTGGTCTGAGAGCTCTTCTTTTTCAAGACAACATCCACACACAGGACTTTCATTAAGTCTTATGGTCCCACCATTAAAATAGCTTATACAATATATTACTTAGGAAATTCCTCAATTTCTTTGTGTATTGATTGATTATGAAAATGCTAAATTGCGGTTTTAATCACGTAAGCCAAATCTTGTGTTCATTGGTAGAAATACTTTGGTTTTAATTAGAATTTACCGAATGATATTTCGATATCGTAGTGGGAGAAAAAGAATATAAACGCGAATCGCGTCTAAATAAGAATTGTTGTGATGTCGTTTTTTCCAGTGAAAAGTGAAGTGATTTTCGTTATTTGTCAATTTAAGCATATTTTTTTTTAATTAATGAATTTATTTAGAGTTTAATAAATTAAAATATAAAATTTTGTTGGAAATCTGTTTAACTGTTTTTATTTTATTTATATTGGAAGTGTTTAGAAATTGTTGCAGATTACCGAGATACAACAATATTTTGTTTTAAAAATGGCTAAATATGGAAGATTTTTCAAACGGTTGAAAAAACCTGCAAGTACTAGTGCTGACTTCATCATTTGACGTAATCACCTAGTTATATGATGTCTAATTTCTTTGAATTAGCAGTAGTGCGGCACCAACAAATAATACTCCATAACAAAGATAACGAGTACCGTTTATTAATAGAGTTCATCCGTCAGCACCACTACAATATCACAATAGCTTTTGTTTTGAATTTTTCTTTTATATAACTGTAAATTTTAAATTTGTAAATGTAAATTTTTATTATATTTGTAATGTTAAATCGTATTAGAACTTACAAACTCCTAATTGATTTAGTAAATAAATAAATAAATAAACTAATGATATATCACAATGACGTGTGAAACTCGTATGCCAATAGCATACATATATTAGATTTAAAAAAAAAGCAAATCAGCAAAAACTCATCCTTCTATACGGTGTTAAAAAAATTTGTGCATTATCTGAATTGATTGTATTTTGAAATTAAACATAAATAAATATTATTGTGTCATGTGTGCATTTTAGATAAAATACAATTAAAATTGAAATGTATTTGATTTATCAAATCGAACCCATAAACCAATTTCTCAATTATCAAAATTCTGAGCTCATTTGCCATTCAGTTTAATTTGAATAATTATTGTTTGACTAAGGAAGTTTACACTGAATAACGACGATATACCAAAAAACATTTTAAATGTAAAAAACGTCTTTTTAAATTATCAAAATTATGATGTGCTAAATTAATATTATAAACATTTTCCGTATCAAAATATCTTAAAAATTGAATTTGTAAAGTTAATCAAACATTTCTTTAAATTTAAACTTCACTTAAAATAATTAATCTATAAAATACCTCAGTTGATTGTTCCATCCGGTAGCTTTATTCAATAAGATGTTTGTAAAAAAAATTAACGATTTTTGAATTTTGATTAATTTTCATCAAATAAAATTAGTTCTTCTTTGCAAACTGTTTCATTAATAGTTGGAGGTTCTGTTTTGACATTGTCAAGCTGAAAAAAAAACAAAAATATTTTTTTAATTATAAGGAATAATTAATCTTATGCTAAAAGCTTGTGATTAAAAAAACCCATTGACGTAAAGCATAACAAACACGAATTGCAAAATTTCGACCGTTAGGAAAAGGCAAGAGAAATAAAAGCGAGGTCGGATTTCTGAAAAAATTCTATTTTGAAAGAAGACGCTTTTAAAACAAATGATAAATGAAACACTGACGAAATTAATCGAGAAATCTACTACAATCATGTGGTTTTAAGGTAAGGTAAGAACATAACTAATGGAATTCTAAGTTGAATAATAGATGCAAAGATATTTTTTCGAGTATGTAGCGATATCCAACTATGGATGAATCAACAACAATCGATGAATCACCACAGTAAAGAAAACAGAATTTTATTCAAAAACTAAATAACATGGTGTCCACTATTTTTTCAAAACAAAATTCCCTGACTTTCCAGACCAAAAATATGAAAATTTTATGACTTTTAAAAAAATAAAAATTAAAATTTTTAACTAACATTTAACTACATAAAATACCTCGTAGTAGAACAATTCGGGCTTTCCAGAACGATTATTTTAAAAGACTGGTAAAATAGAGCCCAATGTCCCTCTTTAGTTTTTTTTTCCGATGAATTCTGACGATCTCCTTCCTTAGTGGACATGGCTTCGACTACTAAAGAGTTCAAATAATGAATATTTCATGTTTAGTGTGCTAAACATGTTTAATAATTAAAAAAAGTAAAAAATAATAAAAACAATAAAATAATAATAATAATAATAAAAATTGCTTATCAAAACCGATATAAACAAGATTTTCCCAGTTCGATTGTCATTGTTATACTGATGATGTAGTAGGGGAGGCGAGCGACATAAAATTGCAAGCACTTTATAAAGGCTGATTTTTTAAGATTATGTCACATAGGTTGAGTAGAGAAATAGTCTTCAGTCAGTCAGCTGGATTCATTAGCGTTTGGAGTGGGTGGGGCTCCAATGTTGTAAAAAAACCATGTACCTTGCAGCTACTTTATAAAACCTGAAAATTCGTTTGAGAGCAGAATATTAATTAAAAATAAGTTTTATGATCGTCAGTCACTCAAATCCTGTAACCGAACGCGTCAGTCACGCGTTGAAGTTGTAAAAAAACGGTACATCGTGCAAGTACTTTATAAAATCTGAAATTTAGTATACAGGCGAAGAATATTATTATAATTACAAAAAATGTAGTCAGTCAGTTTATTTCTGTAACAAATGCTTGTCAGTCGCAAATAAAAGGTTGCTGTTCTGTAATACGGCGCGCTCAATAAATATTAACATATATTGAATGAAGTTTCTTTTTTCCATGGATATTCATTTTATTGCATGTACATTGAAGCTGATCTACTCGAACGACTATTAAAATATATAATATTAAACTTAAATAACAAAATTAATAGAATCATCATATACAGATTTTAATAAAATATATTCAACAAATTCCTTTTAGTCTTGAGCATGAAATAGTATTCTAATATGAGTCGCTACAGTTGTGGTAAACATCACATGAGTCATCATTTTCTGGATCAGTTATATTTGATAATTCATCATCTGCATATTAATATAAGTGCAAGTGCACCTTCTAACCTAACACATTATCAAAAGAACTTGCACGCACTTTAACTAAAAATTTTAACACATTTTATAAATTTGGAATTTTTTTCGTGCTGTAAGTTGGCCAACATTCAGTCGATTCACAAAAAAGGAATAAAATGTGACATCAAATTATATCGTCGCTTTAATAATGAAATAACGTATGCCATATATACGTTGTTTTTATATAATGGGTGCGCTGCACTATCTAAATCTAAAATATTGTATAAGCATCATTCATTACTACATGATATGCCGGTTCATATAAATAAAAAATTGTAAGAATATTATGCGTTAGTTTTATAATAATTAGTTTTAGACTTAATCGTACTTTTATGCAAAATGAAATAACGTATATGAAATATGAAATAACGTATAAGGTACCTGATTGACTTTTCACCTCTTTTTAGGTAGAAAAGCCAGCAGGTACCAATGTGAAATTTTAATATGCTGTAGGGAAATTAGTCAAGATTAATTGGCAGAAATTTTTTTTTCAATATCTTTATTCATTCAATAGTGCTGCCGAGTTTACGAAAATCAGAAAATCGAAAAATCTTTAAACCCAATTATCTCGAAACTACACTTTTGCGAATACGTTGTTTCATTATTAAAGCGACGATATATCAACAGTCTTACAGTTCCCACTCCTATTCAAAATATATGAGCAAAATTTTCATTCACATATATCAAATTTCACCTCTGTTCAGCTGGGTTGCAAATCAGAAATATAGTGACATATTTAGTAAGCTCCTAAATCGAAAAATCATTTACCTACATAAAACGATCCGTATCTCTATGCTTTAACATAGTTTTCATATGCGTGCATGATACAAGGGGTGGCTTTTTCTAAAGGGTTGAAAATCAGAAATATAGAATGACACATTTAGTAAGCTCCTAAATCGAAACTTTATCCGCACCCTGCCTGATATATTTTTGTATCGATTATGTTTAACATAGTTCCCTTATGCGTGTTTGACCCAAGGGGTGGTTTTTCTGCTAAAGGGTTCCAACTCAGAAATAAACAGTTGCTTCTTTTTATGTTTTTTTGAATTCAATTCAAGAACTACATGCAGTAAAGAAATTTTTAATTTAATGGTATTTTTTATGTGTTATCTTTGCTTGCAGACTAGTTTTGGGGTTGTTTTAAGAATAGAGGTGGAGCTCTAAAATTAAAAGTATACAGCCTTAAGAGCTCCCAAATAGCTCTTAATTCTGAGCCTATAACCAACAATCTAGAGTTATTTTTAAGGTGTTGGGGGCTGAGTGAACGTTCACTCAGCCCCCATTTTCAAATGAAGATTTCTGCTTAGGGGTTCGAGCTAAAAATTTAATTCTTGCGTTTTTTGAAAGCTCCTAAATAGCTAATTCTGAGCTTTTTTTTATTTTTGCGTGGTGGGGGCCAGCTGAAGAGAGGTTCAAATTTTTTGGAAGACAAAAATTTGATATCTGAGAGTCAGTCAACTCGGTTTTCGAAACAAAAAATAAATAGTCGTACTACTGAGTTTAGTATCCAAGTTCGAGCTGCATACTTGCAAAAGATGGTGAAAATTACGTTATCCCATTAGACATCTCAAAAGCATTTGATAGAATCTTTTAGAATCTTAGAATGCTATCTTGACCAACAAACTCGTTGCGTTTGGCTTTCACTGTACAATCGAAAAGTTTATTTTAAATTTTCTGACTGGCCGATACATTTCGGTTTCCATTTTTTTCTTTATACATAGTCAGTCATGTTTGGTGTGATTTATTATAAATTAACGTCTCTGAACAGCCGAAGACATCATCCTAACTGGGGTTAAGGTTTTCAGGAATTAGGATTTGTTTAAGGAATTTACTTGACTTTAAGGATCCGGTAAGAAAACGTTCTCAAGTTATGTGAACAATAAATGGGTTGGAACAGGTAGTTGCTCAGGTATTATGAGAAAAATGTACCAGACACGGTTTAGATTGATTCGCTCTCCTTAAAAGAATACTCATCCACAAAGTATTTGTAGAATGTTGCCGAATCGGTTTAAGCAGCTTTTGTCACACATTCTATTTTAAATTTATATCAACAAACTGCGAACACCAGCAACCCAATATATAGTTTTGCAGATAATAGTACATTGTCTAAATCATTCGTCCTCCAATATACAAAGGGTAAATAAAAAAAACGAATAAATCTTGTCTGGAGAGACGAAGTGATAAATGTTAACCAAGAAAACGTTGCCGATTGGAGTAACCAAAATTTGGTCAATTTTAATTCCACCAAAACACAGCTGTTGACTGTTTCTAGTTTGAAGACCGAGCTTCCCAATGATATTTCAATCAATGTTTCAATACTTAGGCGCTGCATCTGTTTCCTGCCGAGCTGACTTGGACTCTGCGTGCTAATGCAGAAATGCGTGGTAATGCGTGCTATACGAATCGTGGGTAATCGACATTTAACATCAAATATCGATTAGCCACCAGACCTAGTAGTTCTTGAGGTGGCACCATTACTTACAAGTATTACAATGAATAGATGTTGTGTTTGCCCTTAAGATGTTTTAACATATTGTACAGTGCCGTGTTTAGTTGGTCCTGAATTTGTTTCAATACGCAGCCATGACGAGGAGTGTTTGAATCAGTAAAGCCAGTGACAGCTGCTTCTTTACCAAAAAAATGAAGCGAGGCATTTCCACCTTTCGTCGAAAGCACTAGCGGGTATTTCATGGGGAAAAGATAAAAATACCAAAGTAACAACTAACAAATCAAATATTTATAGGAAGACATATTATAAACTGCACCCATATGGACACCCCAAGTTGCTGACACTCCTTGACACGCCTTGCAAACCGCAACCGGCTGTTAATCGGTTTCATTACAGCGAAAGTGACGACAATTGCTTCATAATCGTTCTTCTTAAGATCAAATTGCCACAATCAGTTATAATAAAAATGTTTTTTTAAACGGCGTTCATGCTCAATGTAGGAGCGTTGCCAGGCTAATCAGCTTTGAATATTCACCACTGTCATTCGCAACAGCGACATAATTACCATGGCAGCCGATTTTTTTAAGGTCGTTTATTACGTCAGTCTCCCATTGTAGTCGTGGTCAACCTCGCGGTCACCCACTCCCTGGGGTACTAACGTACATTTTTCTAATCAATCCAGACTGTGAATCGGCTCGTAGAACATACTTTAAACAGGCAGCACGGCGTGGACGTCTAATTTCGGATTTCGCTACCCTAATAAAAATGTTAGTTGTGTTAAAAAAAAACAAATTGCTTACCTCATCTTTTTCAAGCTTTATACGCTTTAGTATAGCTGTTTCCCCTATACTGCTCTGTTCATTTTCAATTTTTATATATTCATCTTTTATTTCATTTTTTATTTCAGCTTTTATTTCAATTTTGAAAGTGTCCTGTGTTTCATTTCTTGTATCAACAGAATTATTTACTGAGATTTTCTACAAAATAAAGATTTATAAATTAACTTCGTTTTAATTGTTTAATATTCAAAAAAGGATTTTTAGAACGTCTTGTTTTTAATTATTGCGTATTTATAAATACTAGGAGGGCCCTGCGTGCTTCGCTACGCTTATAAATAAAGTTTTTGCGTAGACATTTTGTTGACGTAGAAGCAATGATTTCAAAAAGTGGTAATGAGAAATGCTAGCATATAATTTTTAATTTTTCTTTTTAAATATATGAATGAAAAATAATCAGAACTCTAGCTGATCAGTTCGGATATATGACAAATTAGCGATCAAATAAGTTTTCAAGTAAGTTTATTTGATCTCTAACTTATTTGACCGCTAATTTGTCATATATCCGAACTGATCAGCTAGAGTTCTGATTATTTTTCATTCATATATTTAAAAAGAAAAATTAAAAATTATATGCTAGCATTTCTCATTACCACTTTTTGAGTTCATTGCTTCTACGTCAACAAAATGTCTACGCAAAAACTTTATTTATAAGCGTAGCGAAGCACGCCGGGCCCTCCTAGTATCTATTATCAAGAGATGCACCACGTACATCAACACTCATACCATTATCACGTCGACGGTACAAAGGATAACCATTCATAGATTCTTTAGTATTTTCAGAAAAAGGTTTTGGAAAATTCTTACTACATTTACCATCTCTCATACAAACAGAATTGGGATTTAGAGCACCACATGGTCCATGCATCTTATGATGTTTCACATATTCATGTAATTTAGGAAAAAGAATGGGATCAGGCAGTGGCGGATTACCATAGAAGCGGAAGAGGCTGCCGCCTCGGGCCCCACATGCACAGGGGCCCCCTCGCTACAAATAGTATTGATATTTTATAGGTATTCAAATATCAGATGACTGCGTTCATTCAACCAAAGCTTTTAAACCTAAAGATTTTTTTAATATTATCCCACATGTAAAAGTGTTAGGTTGTCAATTTGTATTACTTTTTTCATGTATGTATTTATTTTAATAATTCTAATTTGATAGTTTTATAATTTTTTAATGTACAAATTCGTTTTCCAATTTGTATAGTAAAAAACTATTTTGTTTTGAAAAGTTCCACTGTTACGAATGAATATTAATACTAAAACTTTATTTGCAATGGGCTGTTATTATATCAATCGCAAAAGTATTGATAAAAACAAAATCCAGATAAGTATTTTTTGGATATTTGAAGTATATTCGAGTTTTATGTTTTCATCAATGATTTTGAATTTCTTTTAAGACCTACAATTTATTGAAAGCATTAAACTGAAAACCTCAATTTTAACAATATAATTGTACATATTTTAGATTAATTTCATATATAACTAAATAAATGAAAACTTATTAGAGTGTAGAATTGAAATCTTTTATTGTATGCTTAAAATCCATGTATTTTTTATACAATACATGCTAAATTCATCATTTGGATTAACGTTTGAAAAGGGTTTCCATATGATACGATTGATATATAGTATAGGTGTTTTAGCTTTAGTTGCATATTTCGTTTTATCAACGTTGATTGGAATAAAGATTGTCTAAAAAATTTGTTTGAAAAATTTGAAAAAAAGATTGTTTGTAACTGGACGTACTGATACTCAAATAGCTAGTGAAATTGAAGTACAACAAAAATGCTGGCGGGAAGTTTTAAAAAGAGCTGCAGCTACAGTAAAGCTATTAGCTACTTTGGGTTTAGCATTTCGTGGTCATCGAGAAGATATTGATTCGAACAGAAAAGGAAATTTTATGACATGCATTGAGTACCTATCCCAATTTGATGATTTTCTTTAAAATCATTTGGAGAGGTACAGCCATCCAGGAAAAGGTAATGTAAGTTATTTATCACATACCACATGCGATGAATTTATAAATTTAATGGGAACTGAAGTAAAAGAACACCTAATTCAAGAAATTCAGGACTCTTTATATTATTCAATTATTGTTGATTCTACGCCAGACGTGAACCACACTGACCAACTAAGTTTTATATTAAGGTACATTGATAAAGTGGGCGATGCGAGAGAACGATTTTTGGATTTTTACAAATTGAAAATCACAATTCAGAATATCTAGCACAACTTATTTTGAAAACTTTAAACAATTTGTCTTTGGATATTAAAAATTGTCGCGGTCAAACATATATGGCCGAAAAATATAATGGATTACAAGCCAGAATTAAAACTCTAAGTGAGACCGCCATTTTTATTCCTTGTACAAGTCATACGCTTAATTTAATTGGAAATTATGCTGCAGATGCCTATTCTACTGCGGTGTATTATTTTAACTTTATCCAAAATATATATGTATTCTTTTCTTCATCTACTCACAGATGGAAGTTGCTTATTGATAATTTTTCCGATCCTAATTCCAAACATATTAAAAAATTAAGTGACACAAGTGACAAGACGGTCTGCAAGAGCTGATGCAGTATCCGTCTTGCGGTTTAATTACTAAAATATTAAAAGCGTTCTTATCCAAATTAGCGAAAATGAAGACGAAAAACCGATTACTAAAGTTGAGGTTAAAGAATTAGCTAGCTCTTTCGATGAATATGAATTGCCTTACTAACCGTTCTATGGGATATATTATTGCAATGAATCAATAGTACTAGAAAATCATTTCAAATCAAAATATTCAAACGAACTTATTACAAGGAGAAAAACTGTTTAATTCTTTGTCACAATTTATAAGGGATATTCGGAATGATTTTGAGAGCATAGAAAAGCAAGCAAACTTATTAACAGACAATATTAGCTACAAAGAAGGACGAAAAATAAAACGCAAAATTATGTATGATTAATCATCTGCAAATGATACACAGCTAGTAGGACGAGAATTGTTTATTATAAATACTCACAATATGATCTGTGATAGACTTGCCACTGAAATGCCTACCAGAACATCCATATATGAAACTGTTTTAAATCATTTTAAATTATTTTTTGATCAAAATATATCCAGTGATGAAGTTGACAAGTGTATTTTAGAATTGTCAAATACATATGCGAGGGATGATATAGAAGTACAATATTTTAAAGACGAAGTACATCATTTTTTAAAATATGTGAAAGAAGAGAGCATCACTTGTCCATTTAAGATGTACAAGGTAATCATTGATGGCCTGCAATCTTCATTTCCCAATGTGGAAACTATTTTAAAAATATTTCTTACATTGCCGATATGCAACGCAAGTGGGGAACGATCTTTCTCCGTTCTGAAGCGGATAAAAAATTATTTAAGAAATAGTCTTAATCAAACTCATTTGCAAAATTTTTGGTAAAATCTTAAGCCCCAAAATTTTGTTCCGCCTCAGGCCCCTTAAAGGCATAATCCGCCACTGGGATCAGGGATTTCAGAACATACAAATTTATTAATCATTTCATTTCCATCAATTCTATCTTCATCTGACAAATTTAACAAAATTCATCATTTTTAAAAATAGCAGCCACATCAGTTTGAACAGCATCATTAAAACGACGAATATCACATTCTCTGTTAACTTTTATAACCATTGACACATCAGCAGTAACGTTCTCAGGTCTTTCACAAAATTCATGTGTTGTGATTGCATCATTCTTATTTAAATTTTTAATTTCCAAAACTAAAATCAACCAAACAATAATTAGAAACCAATTTTCTCATAATATTTTTAATCATATTTTTAATCAAATTAAAACAAATATCTTTGCGATAATATAAAACATATTATCATATTTCTATGAGAAAATTTCTTAATCAAATTAAAACAAATCTCTTTGCGATAATATAAAACATATTATCATATTTCTATGAGAAAATTTTATTAAAACAATTTCTGTTTAGTTCGCGAAAATAATAAATATAATTGAATTCACTTTATGAATAAAATCTCCCTTCCACTTTTTAAAGCTAATGAAAATTGGAAAATGGAAAAAATGAGCAGATTGAAATTAACAAGACAACCGCTACAACGATTAGGTTAGAATATTCTTAAAAAAATATAAAAAAATAATTATACAAATACAATAAATAATAAATATAAATAATAAATTTAAATTAATTTAAAAGTTAATGTGTATCAGTAAAAAAAATAAAATAACCAAAAATTATCAAATAATTAATTATATGAAAATAAAAAAAATTGTGTCTGTGTTTTAATGAATGACACTTTTAGTTAAACCCTAACTCCAAAATACAACACATGCATTGATTTAAAAGAACGAACAAAAGGATTCACACGATCTAATTCAAAACCTATCTCACGCATAAGAAAAACTTCGAAATGAAATTTAAAACATAGAAAAACAATATGTACGTTTATTCAATTCCAAAGAAATAAATTCCATCAACAAATTTAACAAAATTCATCATTTTTTAAAATAGCAGCCCCATCAGTTTGAACAGCATCATTAAAACGACGAATATCACATTCTCTGTTAACTTTTATAACCATTGACACATCAGCAGTAAAATTCTCAGGTCTTTCACAAAATTCATGCATTGATTTAAAAGAACGAACAAAAGGATTCACACGATCTAACTCAAAACCTATCTCAAGCATAAGAAAAACTTCGAAATGAAATTACGTTTCGAAATGAAATAAATGTACGTTTATTCACTTCTAAAGAAATAAATAAACTAACTGAGATGAGAAAAAATAAATATAAAAAAGAAAATAAATTTTTAAGTTTCGTTTTTGTTGTTCGTTGTTCAATAGCTAATATATAAAAAAGAAAATATAAAAAAATAAAATAAATTTTTAATTTCGTTTTTGTATGTATGCAAACTTATAATGCATATGTATATAAAAAGTTTTTCGTATATAATAACTTTTTTATTTATGATCCGAAAAATCCCCAAAAATCTCTAAAACCTAAGTTACAGTAATATCAGTTAGCACTAAAAATTTGAAATCAATCAAAATTCGAATAAAAAAGCCTTAGACTCCACAAAATTTTTCGTTAGCGTATTAATATATATAAGATTGTTACGATTCTACATAAATGTAATAAAATAGAAAACCTTAATTTTCGATGTACAATATTTCAAAAATAGAACAAGGTCACATTCTTTTCTTAGAAAAAGTGTCTACATGAAATACAATAGAATTACTTTGGGAATTAGGAATCAAGTTATCATAACGTAAAATAATCGAATATTTTAATATTTTCTCAAGGTTTCTAAAAAGTGACCTCGAATTATCAAGATTATGCAGAATCGTATATAAGGAAGGCTGCCTTGCAAAATTAAAATAGTTTTATTTTAGACCGCGTTAATGTAAAGTTGCGATAGTACAAATAGTGGAACAAGTGGAATATTAATTAATTGTAAACGAAAGTTGTACTATGCATATAAAACCGTGTAAATAGAAGATGTTATTTTTAAAATTAGCTTGTCTGAATAAAGTTTTAAGTGTTATTGAGTAGAAATATTTTGTATATTATTTTGAATATTGTATTACTGAAAATTTCTACAATCAACCGTTGCAATTTCTGAAGCTGTTGGAGGAATATTCTAGTTAGGAATATTGTTTGCTGTATTATTTCCCATTGTTGTGGAACAATTAAGGAGTTAAATACTTAATAAAACCTGGTGTTTGTTCATTTCAGTGATCGAACTCGGAAGAGATTTGGAAAGTACATTTATCGAATTGAGAGTAGGGCTAATTTAAAGTAAAGTTAGAAAAACGTAACATTGGTGACATCGGCGAATTAGTTAGCTGTTTATAATGGGTTTCTTGTGTGAATCGAAGGTTCCTGAGTTAAAGAAGGAACTAGAACAACGGGGATTGTCAACAACCGGAAACAACAGTGAATTAATTTTACGGCTTCGAGAAGCTATGGAAGCCAATGGAACAGAAGTAGAGAGTTACCGGTTTGTTAGAGTCACAACAAACACTGAGTCAATAGTAGCTGATGAGGATTAAAGTTCTGTTGTGGAAGCAACAACTGAATTATCATCTACAAATTTCGATTTTAGTCAATTAATGGCAGCTATCAATCAAATCAATGCTAATATTGTTGCCAATAAACAGCAAAACGAATCAGCACTTGGATGCCGTAAATGCCAATATGAATCAAATCTTGGCTGCTACCAAGAAGAAAATTAGTCTTAACAACAGATAGCTGCTAACAGAGACGAGTTGAATCAAATATTTGATCAACAAAGTCTCAACATCAATCAACAGATGGAAATAGTTAACAATAATATGACTGCTACTAAAGAAGAAATCATTAGTATACATCAACACTTGGACGAGAAACTTCTACAAATGTCAACCGCATTCGATGGAAAAGTCGAGAAAATTCAAGGCGAAATCCTAGAACAGAAAGTACTCGATGAAAACAGAAAGGTATTTTTCAAAGTTAATGATTTCGAAAAACAGTTGCAGGATGTTGAGACGGCTAAAGTTGCTTCCCAGGATGTACCACCTAGTATCAAGTACCCAATATCAAATTAAAACCAGCATCATACATCAGCTCGCAGCAAACCAGAACGCTTGGAACGCTGAAAATCGTCTAGCTGCATTGATAGTTAAGCTTAAAGGAGAAGCTGCTGAAGCATTACAATCAGTACCAGAAAATGAGTGGAGAAAGCTAACAGGACTATTCCTCGGCAGTGGAGACTTGTTCATTTGGTACACTCGAATGATCGATCCACCGTATTTTATGCAGAAAATGAAGATCGAGGCCTTCATTGACGGTATCGAAGATCCGGAAACCAGAATAAAAGTTATGATTACACCTAAGGCGACTTTCCATTAAACAGTCGCATACGCAATGCAATATGAGATTGTACAGAAGATGTGTATGCTATCTGTGGGTTGTAAAGAGAATGCAAGGGATGTAAACAAAAACATCAGAGGCTAAATATTAGCATACAGAGGTCGAAGCGACATCAGATGCTGGGTATGTGATGAAGAATGTCACATGGCACGAGAGTGCAAAAAAATGGGGAAGCAGAGAGATCGTCGTCTTCTGTGAAGAGTAGAGGAGCCGAAGAGAAGGAGCACGCAGGGTTCAGGAACAGCAGTAGAAAACTCCTGTCCTGCTGAAACAAGAAGCGTGAAAGATCTTTGTCTCCTATTCAGTGGAAGCCCGTTGAAAATAGAACTGTGAAGCCAAGAAGTGAGGAGAATATTACCTACATCCCAATTTCAAGAATAGCTGTGAATGGTGAAACTTTGGGTATCGAAGGACAAATTGAAGGTAAAAGTTTGTTTTTGACACTGGACACATGTTCAACTCAAACAATCGTTCGAAAGGTTTGATTGACGGTGTTTTAGAGCCTTCAGATAGATTGAAGCTCCAAACGGTGACTGGGGAATGCGCTGAAGTAGTAGTTAAAAGAATCGCTGAAATAAAATTAACAAGATGTGCTAGAAGCAGAAATTATGAATGAAATTATTTTGAGGCTAAAAAAATGGAGGCGAAGAGATTAGTCTTCGTTGATTTTCTTAGTGCATTTCATCTACTTATCGATCTCCAACGAAAACTACTGATTGATTAAGCTAAACAGCTGTCAATCCATTCCACAACGGTTAGTGAAAATACCTACTTCCACTCATTAGAGATAAGACAACGAATACGGTCTGGTAAAAAATACGTTTCATTTCCTTGCCTGTGGACTAGACTCAATTCGGCAAAACATGGTTTCACTGAATGTCAAAATATAGTTGAATAAGGTATATATCGATTTTCCTGTCAAGGACATCTCGGTTGAAGACTGTGGAGACTATCGCAAGTTTAATGCGGTTACGATCGCTGATTGCTATCCAATACCTCATATATAGAAAAATTCTCCATGCATTTCTTCACAAATTTTTTTTTGAAAATTGATCTTGTCATAGCTTACCATTTCATTCCAATTACAAATGAAGACATTTACAAGACGGCAATCACAACTCCTCCAATTCACCCGAATGTCAACGCCACACAAGCGTTTCAAACGTTTCATAACCGAGAGATCTAGATTTCCTATTTGTGGCATCGCTAAATGAGGAACAACACAAACTTCATATTGAACAAATGTTCTAAAAACTTTGTGAGTTTGGTGTTCATATTAAGAGTTCCTACTAGAGTTCTTGAAATACTCCACCTGTGATCGAGTATCTCGTGATTTATATAGCAATACAATACTTCAGGTATTTAGTAGAGGGTCGGAATTTCACAATTTACATCGACCACCTGCCTCTAACACGCACAATTAAATCTAAAGCGGAACGAAATTCCAGACAATCTTATCACTTGGATTTTATGTCAATTTACCACAGACATTTAACCAAATCACAGCACAAAACCCAGACTTCAGAATTAACTATTTGGTTCCGTATGTCACGTTAGTTCATCAATGAAACTTGAGCTTTTCAAACTGCCAGGTTTGTAGATAGTATGCGAAACATCAACGGGTAAAGCCGCAATTAGACTATTGCAGAACTCTGCAATATTTCTGCAATGGTATATTGTAAAATATTCATTGCAGAAAAGTTTCATTGCATTGACTCATTGCAATGTTTTGCAATGAGTTCATTGCCAAACTTTTCTGTAATGAATATTTTACACACTACCAATGCACGACTATTGCAGAAATATTGCAGAGTTCTGTAATAGTCTAATTGCGGCTTAAGAATTGCCGATACATCGATGTGCCGCTACTATAAACAATTTTAACACTTTACACAACTTGTTACATCCTGGTGTCAACGCAACACGTTAATTGATCATAGCTCGATATTTTTGGCCAAATATAAACAGAGATATAAACCAGTGGACTAAATCTTGTTTATCTTGTGAACGCTCTAAGGTCCAACGGCATACAAAAAGATCAACTAGACAAGATCTATTTCAATATATTCATTTAGATATCGTAGGACCACTTCCTTCTTCTAATGGATACTCCTATTTCTTAACTTCTTTGTGTTGATCGAACAATTCGATGGCCGGCAGCTATTAGTATGTTAATAACCACGTATGACGGTTCGTTGTTCCAATGCATATAATTCTGTTAATAATTATAATATGTTTCGGATGGAATTCCACCTATTTTAAGAATGTGCTGAATTTATTTGTTATACATTATTTGTAGTTTATAACGTCCGAGTCCTTAATTTATAACGAGTCCACCTGTTTTCCTAATGCTTGGAATGTTTCTAAGGTTGTGTCGATTTTTAAAAATGGTAGTTATTGATTATAAATCTATATCTATAACTTCCTGTGCATCTGAGGCCTTTGACAGACTTATGGTGATCATATGTAAACAGCATGGTTTTATAATGTGCCGATCTACTGAGACTAATCTTTATACATTGACTAATAAGATAAGTGAGACTGTCGATAAGAGTGAACAGATGGACGTGATCTACACTGATTTCTAAAGGGCCTTTGATAAGGTTGACCGTACTATATTAACCGACAAACTTGATGCCTTGGGGATTCACGGTGATTTGTTGAAATAGATTAGCAGCTTCAATTCGAATTGCTGTCAATTCATAAAAATTGGTGAGGCAGCATCTAACAACATAATTGTAACATATGGAGTCCCTCAGGGCTCCATTTTAGGAACTTTTCTAATCATTTTATTTATAAATGATTTTTATATGTGGGTAATTCTTTTACAAATCGAACAAATTTGGACAAAATCTGACCGACACATTTTTGATTTGGCTGAAATTATTTTTAAGGGTTTCATATCTTTTTTTTTAAATTTTTTTTTGGAAAATATAGCGGTTCTAAATTTCGAGAATTTCGTGATTTTTGGCTTGATGAGTTATTTTCAAATATTCATAACTTCGGTTTTATTAAAGATAGAAACCTTTAGTTTGTTTTATTTTAAAGTTAAAAGATGGTAGTTTACAAAAAAAAATTAAAATTAATAAAAGTTATTAACAATTTGCTATTGTTATAAACAAATAAAATGTTCAAATCGATCTGTAGTCATTGCCCCACGAAATGAGTTTTTAGTATGACCATCGTATTCTACGTTTCATTTCCTATCAAAAAAGTATTTTTAATTAATGGAGAAATGATTTTTACTGTTAGAAATAAATAAATTTATCGAGCGCGGGACGACAAAAAATTCCATATATGGGTCATTCTTTTACATACGGAACACATTAGAACAAAATGTGACTAAGACATTTTTGATTCAACTGAAACTTTGTTTACGGGTTCTATATACACATAATAATATACTTTTTCGAGGATTTTTTCTTTTAGTTTTTTTTAGGGGAATAGAGCGGATCTAAATTTCGAGAATTTTGTGATTTTTGGCTTGAAGACTTATTTTCAAAGATTCATAACTTCGGTTCTGGTAAGGATAGACACTTTCTGTCTGTTTTATTTTAAAGAATAAAAATGGAATTTAAAAAAAAACTGTTATTTATAAAAATTATTGACAAATTCCTATTGTTATAAACAAATAAAATGTTGAAATTAATTTTTAGTCATTTTCTAACGAAAATAAAGCATGTTTAGTGTGACCATCGTATTCTACGTTCAATTATGCTTCTCAAGATGGACGGGTCTACGCCCCAGAAGTACTCGGAACTCAGTTCCGACCAAGGACCATCACAAAAATTTCGACGAAAGGTGCTACTCCGACGCTCCATTTTTGGATAAAGCTTCAGATCCTCCTCGTCATGGCCGGCATAGAAATAAATCCTGGACCAACTAGAATATGGCATTGTGCAATATGCAAAAAAATTTTAAGGGCAAACAATACATCCGTCCAGTGTAATAGCTGTAAGGAATGGTGTCATCTGAAGAACTGCTCAGGCCTTGCAACACATAAGCAATGTACCAAAAATTACATAGCGCCATGTTGCAATGCATCAAGACAACATACAAACACGAGCTCGCAACAGAACAAAATGCAAATGAGCACACATCCGGAAACCCCAGGTGATGTGATAATAATGCAGCTGAATTGTAACGGTCTATTAAACAAAATCGATGATATTATCAACTTTATGTATAAAAACAATATTCTAGTCGCGGTTTTACAAGAAACCATATTAAATATTAGATCTAAGATTAGTGATAGTATCTGTGATTATAGAAGGACAAAGGTGGTGGCCTTGCCTTTATCATACACAAAACCATTATCTACCGTACAACCACATTACCAGCAGTACCGGGAACTGATAAACACCTAGAACAACTAGGCATTACAATAAAATCCAGAAATACGGAGATAAATCTAGTCAATATTTATATTCCACCAGTAAGCAGCTGTGATATAGGTTATATTTATAAACCGTCCATAGGACATTTATTTTATACCAAAGACTGTCTAATTCTCGGCGACATAAATGCTCACCACGATCTATGGCACTCACACTTGAACGCCAACTCAAGAGGTGAAAATATTGCAGATCAAATTGACGGCTCCAACTTTGGAGTCCTCAATGAACCACAACCAACAAGAGTAACAAATAACTCATACTCGTCTCCAGATGTTTCACTTGCCAGCATGTCACGAACGCCAATCGCTGAATGGAGAACTGAAATTGCATTGGGATCAGACTATGTGCCGATCATAATCACCTTAAGCCATTAAACGAAATGAAATCCGAGAAGAAGACTTACATTATTTTAGCAACGCAGACTGGGATAATTTTACCAATTTTACTGAATTGGAATTCAGTAAGCAAATTTTAGCAATTGACGTCCTCTCTGGGGAAAGAAAATTCAGAGAAATTTTTAACAAAGCTAGATCTCGCTTCATTCCAGCCGGCAGAATACAAAATATTAAACCAATCTTCCCACAAGAAGCTTGTGTACTTTCCTCCCAAAGAGATGACATCCGTAAGGCAGATCCAACTGATTCTAGAATTCCGGGCCTGAACAAGCAGAAAACTAGTAATGGAACACCAACGTATCAAATGGAAAGATTTAGTGAGTAAGCCAAACTTTGGTACAAATAAAAGTCTGTGGAAGGTGATTAAGGGTTTAACACATCCGCGTCAATCGCATAACAACTGCATGATCTCCTTCGATGATATCCCAACCGAAAACATAGAAAATGCGCCACAAAATTCAACACGCAGTTTACAGAAAAGCAAAGTAAACATGAAAAAGAAACTAGGTCAGTATTAAGACATATGCGCAAACTTAATACTGAAAATCTCGAGGATATCATATTTTCCGAAGAAGATGTTGGAAACGCAATAAAGAAATCCAAACCATCTAAAGCTATTGGACCAGATGGCATCTCAGCCATCATGCTAAAATACATTGGACCCAAAGGATTGAACTTTCTCACTACCATACTCCACACATCTCTAAATACGCTCCAGATACCAAATATCTAGAAAACGGCTAGAATAAGTCCCATTTTGAAACCTGGCAAGCCTAAAGAAAATGGAGAATCCTATACACCGATCTCTATCCTCTCATCGGTTGCAAAATTGATAGAAGCACTACTACCACCTCGGTTAACAGAATCTTGCAAATTGGCGTCACATCAGCATGGCTTTAGGAAAGCACACAGTACAACCACCGCGCTTCATAGAATCAAAAACAATTGTGCTAGAACAATTTTAGTTGCACTTGACCTGTCAAAAGCTTTCGACACATTGTCACATGCTGCACTACTGAACGACAGATTCAACACCAATCTGCCAGGTCTAATAAAGCGCTGGTTGTGCAACTATCTAAGAGGCCGCCAAACATACGCTGAGTTCCGTAACTCTAGATCTAAGATGAGAGTGCTCAGACAAGGAGTTCCACAAGGTGAAGTTCTCCCGCCTTCATTATTCAACCTCTACTTAAGTAGTTTACCTGCACCACCGGAAGGAATAACTATCACGTCATATGCAGACGACTGCATGGTGCTTGCAACAGGAAACAACCTGGAACAACTCACCAATGTCCTAAATACCTTGTCCTAAACACCTGGACCTCAACACCTTGAATGAATGGTTTAAAACCAAAAAATTGAAATTGTCCACTGAAAAGTCCACTTCCACACTTTTCACCACATGGACGAAGGAGGCAAATACAACTCTCAATATCTGCATTGACAACATACTAATTCCTACTGTCAAAAATCCAAAACTGCTGGGGGTAACATTCGATATCCACTACTTAAATTCAACGCTCATGCTCAACAAGTAAATACAAAACTTAAAAACAGGAATAACGCACTGAAAGCTCTAGCGGGCAGTTCGTGGGGTAAGGATAAAAACACAATAATAAAGACATATAAAGCAATAGAAAGGCCTTTCATAAATTACGCTGCTCCCATATGGATACCCCAAGTCGCTGACACACACTGTATCTTTGGTTCTGTCATGGAGAGCAGCATCCCTGCAATGACACCTTATCCATGACCACACCACCTAGAGACATAAGGACTGCGAAATGCTTCTTACAAGATGTTCAAAACAATGAAGACCTAAATAACATCGACGAGCCTACGTATAAGAGGGGGTTGAAAAATATACATACAAAAACCGTTGAAGACACAATAAAGAACTACGCCCCGAATCGAGTTCTTAATAGCAAACCACCACAAGTCGCTGCCGAAGAGGTAAAACTGCCACGCAGCACCAGAACCATCCTAGCGCAGTTAAGATCCGGTTGGTCACGCATCTTAAATAACTACATGAGTAGAATTGACCATGAAATTGTTGACAAGTGTCCCATATGTGAGGGCACGCTACATGATACTAACCACCTTTTCAATTGTCCAGAGAAACCAACCGACCTGACGAAGGAAGATCTGTGGTGCCGCCCAAAAGCAGTAGCAGAGTTCCTGAATCTGGAGTTGGAGCCGGAAAAATAACACCACAACTCGTCGCTACAACAACGTTCAATTTTCAATAAGAAACGTATATTTAATTAATGGAGAAAAGAGCTTTACTGTTAGAAATAAACTAATTTATCGAGCGCGAGACGATAAAAATTGTTTTTAAATTTTTGTCGTTCGGCGCTAGCAAAATTAACTTATTTGTAACAGTAAAACTCATTTCTCCATTAATTAAATATACGTTTCTTATTGAAAATTGAACGTAGTAATTGAACGTCACACTAAACGCTCTTTATTTTTGTTAGATAATGACTAATGACTCTAATAGAATCATCGAGATCAACACAAGTCGAGAAAGTAATGGAAGAATTTAACATCGAGATACCAGGACTCAGTGTAGTAAGATGGAGAAACAGCGGTGATCTAACGAGTAAATTACATATTGTTCTCTGGTAAATTCAACACACATGAACAACGCGTAGCAATAAGCATATCTTAAATGGAAACCAATCAGTAGCAGAATAATAACAGCAAGATTCCAATCGTAGATTAGCAATTCAACTATCATACAGTGTTAATGCATCTACTGAAGAAGCAGATAATGCAACAAAAGATGAATTCTACGAACAGCTTCAAGCAACAATAGCTACTGCACACCGAAATGACATCAAAATAAAACGTGACTTCAATGCCAAAATTAGAGCCGACAATACTGAGATGACGACAATGTGCAAATATGCACTAGAATCAACATGTAACAATGATGGAAATAGGCCCATCGACTGTTGGGTCACAAATCAGCTAATCATAGCCAGCGGCAAATTCTCACATAGAAAATACATGAAAATACTTGGACCTGCCAGATTGCAGAACCAAAAATTATATCGATCACGTACTGGTAAATAAATAGTTTCTATCCTCTTTTTTAAGGATACCCTGACATAACATCAGGGCAACACGAGGAGCAGATAGATATATACAGCAACCACCAACTTGTAATTTCAACGTCCAAAATCAAACCAACCGTTGAAAAACACAACAAGAAATATCAGAGGAAATTCAACACCAATAGCTGGACTGAGAAAAATGCTAACAACATCTTCAAAAAATCGCTCCAGCTCAATCTACCAAACAACGAAACTACCAGTATTGATCAAAAATGGGGATCGACATAGTAAAAGGGAAGTTGGAAGACCACCAATCACGTGGAAGAAAATGGTGCTAGGTGAAGCAAAACCAATTGACAAGACATGGGGAGAACTAAAAGCGATTCAGGAAACAACTAACAGAGATTCAGGAAAAAAAATATTCGATTATAAACCTTCTTGTCAGGTAAATCTTAATTCACTCAAACTTCGTTGAAAATCTGATCTGAAGCTTGTATGTAAATGCAGTAATGATCTTATTGATTCACCGTCATGTATTGAGAGTTTTGAGTTATGTTTTAAGATGTAATCACATCTTTAAATTATCTCGTTGTCGGAGCAATGTCGGTTTACATCAGCCTTGTAACCAGATTACGGTCTGTTGGAATCAATTCATTAACAGTTAGGAACAAGATTTTGATCTGAATAATTGGACTTAGGCCTTAAAAGGTATTTATGTGTTGTTGTGACACATATTGTCCTAATACACAGAACTTTTTTATAACAAACAAAAATCGCATTCACGAAATTAATCATCATTAAGGAAAAAATACATCAAATATATGTTTTTGCTTCCACAGAAATTACAATAATTGTTTTCATCAAATCTTACCTTAACATCAGTTGAAAGATGAACGTTCATATGCTTCCTTAAGTATATTTTACGCGCAAATTTTTTATTACACTCCAAACATTCATATGGTTTTTCGCCTGTGTGACTTGTCATATGTAATTTCAAATGAAATGAAGATTGACATATTTTATTGCAAATTTCGCATAAATTATTTATTGTTTTCTCTTGTTCTTTGTACAACTCTAGCCTTTTGAGATTCTATGGATAAAAAAAGATGATAATAATAATTTTTTTGTCATGTAAATCTATAAATAAAATAATTGATCTGTATGATCACCGCGATTTGGACACACATGCTGAGGTTAGAAACCAAAAACATTGAAATGCAAGTGGTTCTTATGACAAACCTTTCATTTAACAAAGCTCAATAACCTGCGACATTGTGCTCACTGCTCACTATTGAGTGGAGCATACAAAAGTAGTTTGATATGTCTTGATTCTGTTCAAACTAATGTGCTTGCTGCCGTGCAGCAGAAGAAATATGTCGCCGATTTGACAATTATTACAGACTTTCGCGTTATCAAATTCGATTTTACCCGAGCGACGGTAGCGGTCAATTTTTTACGGTTCAATTAACAATATGTAGAACGTTTGCCTTTCAGTGTGCTTTTTTCAACAGAGTTTTGCATCGGTGGTATTCGTTTCTCTAAATTAAAAAGCAGGTTTGTCACACACGTAGATCAAAAATAAAAGAACTGCACAAATCAACAAAAACTGATACCTCCATGCGGACCAAAGTAAACGACAAATCATACAAATCATACAAATCATAAGATATTCAATCAACTAGAACTAATGTGAGCATCATACCATCAATCTTTGTCGTTCGTGATGTTTTAAATGTAATTCAAAAACATTTTTAGCTGAAAATTTTTTACTGCAAAATGAACATTGAAACGTTTTTTCTGTATGTTTTCTGCTGTGATGTTTGAGAGAACCAACTATCATAAATTTCTTGTTACATACTTCACACTCAAATTTTTTTTCTGAATCCGAATAATAATCTTTTGGTAACTAATAAAAAATAGAGAACATTAATTATGATATGTTTAGAAATTATGTTGATGTTTTAATTTAAAACTATGCTTACTGTTTTACGGTTTTCCTCATGGAACTTGAGATGGTTAATTATGGTTCTTCTGGCTTTGAATGATAATCCACAAAGGTTACAATCATACTGAAATGAAATCCAAAATGATATTAAAAATTTCGCAATACAATTTAAATTTCCAACTTACAAGTTCTCGGTCTGGATCGTGCATACTCCTAAAATGTTGTTTCAAAACAGGTTTAGATGTAAATGATAGATCACATAAAGAACATTTGTAATCTCTCACATTCTTGTGATCAAGTAGGTGAAATTTTAATGATTTAGCTGTTATATATACTTTTGTACAGTTTTCCCAAGTGCAGAAATATCTTGCCTCTGGTTTCTTTAATAATTAAAATATTAATCGATTTCATTATTTTAATTTATTTAAAGGTTAACTGTAATAAAATTCATTCAAGCTTTGATCTTAAAACATTTATGGATTAAAAATATGCAGTGTCAAATTCAATAGCAGAAAAACACAGATTTGCTATTTTACTAGATTATACACATGTGGCGAACATCTGAATTAAAATTTTCAAATTTCAATTTAGTATGCGATGATATTAGACATCATACGAAAAGGAATTTTCATGTCTTGGCTAGCTAAGAATGTATCTTAAAATGGTTAAAAACGCGGCTAAATACATTCCACCCGGTCACAGCCATGAACGAGAGTCTAAAAAAGCTACATTTTAATTCTATATCTGTTTCTGTATGAAGCATTATTTTCAAGTTTAGGCCCTTATCACTGACGGTGCTCAGATCTACGTTCTACTCGATAGTCAGTTAGAACAAACGGTAAAACTATCGACATCCAACATTATCAGAAACACTTATGTATTGAAAATATAAATAAATAAATAAAATAAAATATAATAATTCTTAGCAAAAAATCTTACCTTTAACTCAGTTGGAAGATGAACCTTCATATGCGTCTTTAAATAAACTTTACGCGCAAATTTTCTATGACACATGGTGCATTCATGTAGTTTTTGACCTGTGTGACTTGTCATGTGTAGTTTCAAATGAGATGGAAACTTACACGTTTTATTGCAAACATCGCATTTAGTTTTATTCTTTTTTTTGTCTAATTCAACCATTTCTGGATTCTATAAAAGTTATAATTTAATTTATATATCAATAAAATTATTCATTTATAATATTCACAAAAAAATTTATATTAAATAATATTTCCCATACCAAGTTATCATGTGGCGAACGAACGCACATGCCGTTTCAAAGATGTGAACTCGCCTTTACATTTATTTAACCAAAAATAAATTTGTTCTAGAATATTTTTTTTGTTTTATGCTTTTGTTTTTTGCGTTTTTGATTATTCAGTCGTCGCATGGTTTTCAATCAATTTAGACGTGCGCACAGCGCGTCAAATTTTTAATTATCATACTTGTAATTAGCAAGCATTTATAGTACATAGAATTTTTTTGCCAGCGAACACGAAGTTTGTTTGTTATGCGCATATTGTTTGCACATGCGCATATTGTGTGCACATTCAGTGTCTCGATCAAAATATTAAAAAAAAACTATTGGGGTCCCATTAAAATGCCATTGAAATGGACAAAAAAACGCATAAAATTAATAAAGTACTATTGAAATTCAACCAATTATAATAGAAAAGCCAAAACTAGTAAAAATACTAATGATTTTGTAGGCAATGTAACAAAATTTTGATAATTAAAAATAATTATAATAAAAATAACGACGCCTATGGAAGCAAATATCACAACAATGAACAAACAAATGGTACGAACTAGAAGTAGAAATTTACCTAATATAATTGTTTTGAAAACAAATTTATCCCAAAATAAATAATACATCTCTGTTTTACTTTTTGTCTCATCTTTTATCTTTTGCTGCGTCCTATCTGTTAAAAATTCGCTGGCAAAAAAATTCTACTATACTTTAAGTTACTATTATGATAGTGTAAAATCAAATTATATTGTGGCAGTAACATTAAGAGAATGTGAATTTGTTGTGCTTGATAATTTGTTGTGTTTAACAACTACAAAAAACTGTCTGGCAAATTAAAAATGTTTAAATTTAACAATAAAGGAAATGTGAATATTATTGTAAATGTAATAATTATTTTACTTCTAAGTTCTCCAATTTGTTTATCGCATAAATATTTGCATATCGAAAGCCATTACTTCAACCAGTCAACGGATTGTCGGACTTTACAATCACTTACGTTACCATATGCACTCCTTTCGCTTACGCTAAATTTCTGCTACTTGCTTTTAACAGCTAATTTCCAAAAAATTAACTTACAGTCACGTCTGCTGATGTTAGTATTCGTCTCAGATCACTTAGTTCTGTCAGACCATCAACATCAAAGATATTATCTTCTGCTCCTCCTATTTTAAAAAAAACGAACCTTTTAGCTCATGGTACACATCTCCACAAATATTGGTCTCAGACAACGCAGCTCTGTCAGACCTTTATCTCCACTCGTGTTACCATAACTCCATAATTGTTCGCTTCTTTTTTTTTTTTTTTGCAGAATTCCAATTTCGTAAGACCCATAATTTTTTCTCCACCAAATGGTATCGATTACTATACAACTCTCTCGCTTAACACAATCTCTCCTAACACAATTTCAACTAACTTTCATATGATCGAACATCGACAGATAATACCTTACTTCAGGTCACATCTGAGGATGAATCGACACCGCTTTCGCCACTATTGCTCATTCGCACAAACTAAACACTGTCTTGTACAGACAACTGTCCACTCTACTTCTTCGGACACCTCCAAACTTTCTCTTTTTCGCTATAATACTCGAGCATTCCGAAAACTGTTCCTTGCTCCTCTTTCCAACTCTTATCTTATATCGTTCCATCTTCGATGGCACTAGAGGGGGAGTGTTGTGGCGAACGAACGCACATGCCGTTTCAAAGGTGTGAACTCGCCTTTACATTTATCTAACCAAAAATAAATTTGTTCTAGAATATTTTTTTTGTTCTATGCTTTTGTTTTTTGCGGTTTTGATTTTTCAGTCGTCACATGGTTTTCAATCAATTTAGATGTGCGCACAGCGCGTCAAATTTTTAATTATCATACTTGTAATTAACAAGCATTTACTTTAAGTTACTATTATGCTAGTGTAAAATCAAATTATATTGTGGCAGTAACATTAAGAGAATGTGAATTTGTTGTGCTTGATAATTTGTTGTGTTTAACAACTACAAAAAACTGTCTGGCAAATTAAAAATGTTTAAATCTAACAATAAAGGAAATGTGAATATTATTGTAAATGTAATAATTATTTTACTTCTAAGTTCTCCAATTTGTTTATCGCCAAATATTTGCATATCGAAAGCCATTACTTCAACCAGTCTACTTGAATCTGTTCAGGAGAATGTCATTCTTAAATTATTGGAGCGTGATAAAGAAAATGTACCGAAAAGTTTCCAAGATATGGAGGTGTTGTGGCAATAACTTCTCATTTATTTGAAATAGTAATAATAAATTATAATAACGCCTGCTTTTTTAAATCAAGGAGAAAAGTTGCCTGGAAAAACGATGATTGAAATAAAACTTTTAAATATTCATTCATTCGTTTTTTCATTTTTAATCAATGTTAATTGTTTGAAAAACATTGAAAATAAAAAATACTATTGCCTTTAAATTTTAATAACTAAAAAATGTTAAATTTCTTATTGAGTTGTTTAAAGTATGTATATAAACACTTCATTATTTTAATGCAAAAATAAATTACATAATTTATAATATTTACGTTCGTTTAATCAAGATTTTAAAATAAACGATTTAATAAAAGTTCGTAAGTTTGCAACTTCAATTAATTGACATGTTTTTACATTGAAGAAGAAATTGTTGTATACATATCAGTATTCGTAATAATAAGTGGAATATAGATGTTCTAAGTCATGCATACATCAGCTATCAAATCGATAAATCGAAAATCTAGAAATAACACTCTCATTGATAAATCTCTCTAAATCTACTACTGATTTAATTTGGAAGATATTGGAAGCGTCAACTACATCATTCAGGATCATTTCATCTTCTCATTGTTTGCTCGCCTCAACAACTTTCAACTCATCATCTGGATACCTCCAGCTACCAAACAGCAAACAACTCAACTAAATCAAATCATCATCTGGATACCTCCTGCTACCAAAACTGGTGTCCCCGATAAGAATCATTCCAGGTAATTTTTTTCTTTTATTTTTTAAATCAGGAGTTGATTAAATAAATTTCATTTTATTGATTTAAACATTTTTTTTTTTTTGGAATTACATTACAAATATTTTGATTATCTTCACTCCCGATTCGTTTTGTTATAGAAATTTTTTTTTGTTTTTGTTACTTTATCGGTTGCGATCTGCGGGTTGGTTATCGTGAACCAACACGCCTTGGAATTTTTATTGGCTGCAACATTCATCTACCTTGTTGCCGTCCTCCTTGCCCGCTTCAGTAACGTCTGCGAGCGACCCACCCAATCTAATCGAACTTGAACAGGAACGAGCTGCTCAGACCTTCACGGTAACGCAAGAGCAGCTTGACCAGATGTTAGACGAACGGATGGAAGCTGCATTTGTCAGAATGCAACTCCATCAAACAAATGCTCCTCCATCTACATCTTCCAAATTCAAAACCGCCACCTGCAAGTTCGGTTGAAATACTTTCTCCAACATCCGCTCCCCAAATTAACGCCATTACCCCAAAAGTCCCTCCCATTTGGTCTGATAAACCAGAACTTTGGTTTATCATGCTTGAGGGCCAATTCTCTCTGGGCAACATTAAGTCCCAGCAAGCCAAGTATGGTTATGTACTTGGTGTCATAACGCCGTCTCTTGCTACGCTGGTAAGAGACATTATTTCCCAACCAGATACGGTTAACCCATATGATAAGCTTAAAGAGGCTCTTCTAGACCGCTTATCAAGCAGCCCTTCTGATCGCTTGCGCAACGTGCTCCGCGGTATGGAACTTGGGGATAAAAAGCCCTCACAATTTCTTCGGGATTTAACTGCTGAATCCCAAGGTTTAGTATCTGAAAAGATGTTGAAAATTCTTTGGGAGGATAAACTCCCACTGGCTGTGCGTACCGCTATCGCGGTAGTCAAGGCTGACTTGCCAAAGACTGCTGAGATAGCCGACAGAATTTTTGCCACATTGGTTGGCCCACAACTAAGTGCGGTAGATAATTCTGCCGCTCCCCCTTCTTCTTCTTCCTCCAGTGAGGACAAGGTCTGGGCTCTGCGATATCAGGAATTGCAGACCCAACACGCACGTCTGAATGCCTTGCAGCACAAATCTTCTTCTCGACCCTTCCCTAGTAGTCGGAGTAGATCCAGGGATCGAAACAACTATAACAATTTTCGGCATAATCTCCCCAATCGCCCTAATCAATCTTCCCCGCGACCTCGTTCCAAATGTTCGATGGTATATGTTATTACCATCACACTTACGGGGATAACGCACGTAAATGTGACCCCGATTGCAAATTATTTTGCCCAAAATTTTCATCTCCAAAAAACTTCTAAGCTCATCACATGAGGCGGCGTGTGATGATAGCTTCTTCAAACTACGTCTCTTGATATTTGGTATCAACTCCCGTCGACAATTCTTGGTTGACACAGGTGCTGAAGTGTCAGTTCTCCCCGCAACAACAGAGGAAAAACTCTCGAAGAAATCAGCTTTCACTCTCTACGCTGCTAACGCCACTCCTGTTAGTACATATGGTAACAAAACTCTAACTCTAAACATTGGTCTCAGACGTGTGTTCTGTCAGACCTTTGTTGTCGCCAATGTTACCATCCCTATTCTTGGAGCTGATTTCTTGAACAAGCATGGTCTCCTAGTGGACATTAAAAATCGACGCCTCGTCGATCCACTAACATCCTTGTTCACTCTTGCCAAAATCTCCACTTCTCCAACGCTCTCGCTAACAACCATCAACAATTATACGGTTGATATACATATTCGAAATATCCTTAATGATTTTAAGGGTATCACTTCTCCTCATGACCTAGCTAAGCCGGTCAAACATAACGTGACTCATGTCATTGAGACTCACGGTCCTCCCGTCGCTTGTAAGTACTGACGATTAGCTCCTGACAAACTGGCCATCGCCAAGACGGAATTCGACATTATGTTGTCGCAAGGCATTTGCCGACCGTCAAAAAGCCCTTGGTCCTCTCCTCTCCACCTCGCCAAAAAGAAGAACGGCGAGTGGAGACCTTGCGGTGACTACCGCTCTCTTAACAATGTCACTATTCCTGATAAATATCCTATTCCACATATTCAGGATTTTTCGCATCAACTTCATGGATGCAAATTTTTCTCCACTATCGATCTTGTCCGCGCATATCATCAAATTCCTATTGATGAGCGCGATATTGCAAAAACTGCAATTTCAACTCCGTTCGGACTCTTCGAATTCGTTCGAATGACTTTCGGATTGCGAAACTCTGCGCAATCCTTCCAACGGTTTATGCATTCTCTTTTCCGAGACCTAAATTTCTGTTTCATCTACATAGATGACCTCCTTATTGCTTCTGAAACCTTTGAGGAACACCTCAAATATCTTAGGACTGTTTTTGAGCGACTTTCCGACGCTGGTCTCATCATCAACGTTGATAAATGTAACTTTGCTGAAACCAACGTTGACTTTCTCGGACATTCTATTGATTCATCTGGAATCAAGCCTTCTCCTGAACGTGTCGATGCTATCAATCGTTTCGAACGTCCCGAAACAGTAATGCAACTCCGCCGTTTTCTCGGAATGATTAACTTCTACCGCCGATTCATTCCTCACGCTGGTGGCAATCAAGCCATTCTCAACGATTTCCTTAAATGTTCCAAAAAGAATGACAAACGTGTCATTCAATGGTCCGAAGACGCCATTCAAGCCTTCGACTTATGCAAGCGGCAACTCAGTGAGGCAACAATTTTTTCTCACCCCTTACACTCTGCCCAACTTGCTGTAATGGTCGACGCTTCCGATAAGGCGATTGGCGCTGTTGTCCAACAAAAAATTAACGACTGCTGGACACCACTTAGTTTCTTCTCTGTGCGACTCGATGAAACGCAACAGAAATACAGCGCTTATGATCGCGAACTCCTTGCAGCTTACTCTGCAATTAAACACTTTCTTTATCTCCTTGAAGGTAGAACCTTCACACTCTTTACCGATCATAAGCCACTCGTTTACGCTTTGTGCAGAACCCTGCCAAAGCTAGTCCTCGCCAATTCCGCCATTTAGATTTTATCAGTCAATTTACGACTGATATTCGCCACATTTCTGGAATCGATAATATAGTCGCCGACACACTTTCTCGTGTCGAGCAAATATTAATTCCAGAAAACATTAATTACGACGAAATTGCTGACGCTCAGTTCAACGATAACGAACTAAGGGAATTAGTGGACACTAGTCCCACACTTCAATTCCGATCCTTTCCAGTATCGTTTGGCAATTCTAATGCCAAAACTATTTTATGTGATACCTCTTCTGGTAATCCACGACCTTTTATTCCAAAGCAATTTCGTCAATCTGTTTTCAATAGTCTCCACAATTTATCTCACCCAGGAGTCCACAGTTCTGTCAAACTCCTTACTGAAAAAGTCATTTGGCCATCCATTAAAAAGGATGTACGACAAATGGCTCAGAACTGCCTGGCTTGCCAAAAGGCAAAAGTTTCTCGCCATACTCAATCTCCTTTAGGTAACTATCCCTCCACTTCTCAAACATTTTCCGAGATTCATATGGACATTATTGGTCCACTTCCTACCTCTGAGGATAAACGCTATTGTGTCACTATTATTGACCGCTATACTCGATGGCCTGAAGCCATTCCTATCTCGGATATCACAGCTGAAACGGTAGCATCAGCTCTCTATTCCAATTGGATTTCTCGTTTTGGAGTACCTTCAGTAATCGTCACTGATCAGGGCTCCCAATTCGAATCCAATCTCTTCAGCGAGTTGTCAAAACTTGTCGGTTTCGAACGCAAACGAACTACAAGTTACAATCCTAAATGTAACGGCCTCATCGAACGTTGGCACCGAACTTTAAAATCCGCAATAATGGCCTACGACAGGACGGACTGGACGCGAATATTACCATCAATACTACTCGGTTTACGAACCACTTTCCGTGAAGACTTCCAATCTTCATCGGTAGAGCTCGTCTATGGTACTAACATTCGTCTTCCTGCTGAATTCTTTAGCGAGAACTCCACTTCTACTCCTCAATCTGATTTCGTTTCTCAATTGAAACAACATTTCAATCACCTTCGTCCCACTATTGCATCAAGACACACTTCTCCTAAAGTTTTTGTCTCCAAAGCTCTCGAGTCTTGTTCGCATTTCTTCTTACGTACTGACTTAGTACGTAAATCATTACAACCGCCATACGAAGGGCCTTTCCAAGTCATCAGTCGCGATTAGGGATTGCATTTTCGAAATTCGGAATTCGAGAATTCCGAAATTCGTTCTTATAAATATAATTTCGAATGCCGAAATATTCATAGCGAATTCCGAAATATTAATTTTAATTTTTTCGTGCTCTTAATGTGTTTCGTTATTATGTTTAAAGTTATTCAACTGTTATACTAATACTATGTAATAAATGTAGCATATAGTTTAACAAAAGGTTTATTTTATTTTGGTATTGTCTATTGATTTGTCTATTGATTTGAGAAATTGTATTTTAGCTATACAGGCGTTCGAGATTATGTGTTACCAAAATCAACAAGCTCCATATGAAAAATGGTTTTAGCATACGCGTAAAAGATGCGTTCTAAAATGTTGCGGGATTTTATTATTGCAGAAGAAAATGGAACACGTATTTGCTTATTTTTAGATGAATCATCAAGAAACCGATGTTATTTGAATGTGAATGTCCATCCCAAGGAAAAGTTCTGGAACGTAGGACAAGTTCGCATTGAAAGACGTTTCTATGCAGAGAAATGCATTGCGGCTCTTGAAACCACATTGCAAAACATATTTCGGCAAAAATATTACGTTCATAACAACTGATGGAGCAGCAGTTATGCAAAAAAGTGGACGCCTTTACCATGTATAATATTCTCTATAATACTTCGAATACTACTGAATTGGAGCATATAAAAACAGGAGATGTTTTATGTTTGTGTAGAAGCACCAGAGAGTGACAACGTGGAATCAGAGGATGAATACGTAGACGATGATGACGTTGGCTATGATTGAACAAATTGATAATGAAGCTAAAATTAGAGCATGTTGTGGAGACTGAAGATTTTGGATTTAATTTGATCACGAACTTTTCTCGTTTGATTGTAAAGAAATTCCATTTTTTGAAAAAATCGAATTATATTCTTCAAATGTATGCGAAACAAGAATTTGTAAAAGAATTGAAACTTGTTATGGATACTAGATCTAGTTGGAATAGCCTAGTTCAAATGCTTGAAAGATTTAACGAACTAAAAAGTTGTTTAAGAAAAGCTTTGATTGACATCGCATCGGATATTGTTATTACAGATATTGAAGTTTTGTCGATTAATAACATTATTTCTGCACTTCTCCCAGTGAAGCTTACTGTTGACGCCCTCTGTCGAGAGAATGCAAATCTTCTTTCTGCTGATGCGGTACTGTCTTTTATGCTTGAGAACTTCGGATCTGATGAACTCTTACTAAAATTGAAACACGCTTTAGAAGAACGAATAAGCCAAAGACGCACAAATGTATCCGGTACTCTTCAGTATTTACACAATGATGGAATAAGTGAGATCCGTGTATCTTTCACCAGATCATTGAAAAATATAATAGCCAAATTTATTGAAAGCTTTGCACAAAGATTGATATTTTAAACAAACATGGAAAATTCGGCAGAATCTGACGATATGAAAGAAGCAATTTTGGAAGAACAAACGAATCACAATGCGCAGTCTCAGTCATTAAAGCAAAAGCTGGAGAAAAAAAGGCATACGAATTTGTCGTCGAACATATCTTCCTCCGGCTCAACTCAACAAGCAACAAATCGGAGCTTAAATTTGAATTTTTTTTTAACTAATTAAAATAAGTTGTTGTTAGGTTTTTTTTAAAACTTTATTTTAAATAAATAATTTTATTAATTAAAAATTAAATCCGAAATGAAATTCTTTGAAGCGAACGGTGTGCGAGGAAATATTTTAGAGTCCGTCTACTCATTTTTGATTTCGATTCCACCAACGAACGTAGAATCCGAGCGAGCGTTCTCAGTTGCTGGTATCTTTTGTACATATAAAAAATCGATCGCGACAAGTAATGTATAGCTTTAAGTGATCTCTGTTTCCTCAAAGCATATTTTAGGTAAACAAAACAATAGTTTAATATTTTTTATACAACATTTTAAAACTTTGATTGTCTGTACTAAACTAAGTACTAACTGAATTTTTGTCCAATCAATATGTTTCTTTTTAAATTAAATTACAAGAAATAACTACATGAATCATAATTTGATATTTATAATAACTTAATTTTTATAATTTTGTCGTCTATAATATTGAATTTTTGTACATTTTTATTTTTAATAATGAATGTTTTATTCAATAAATTTTTTTAGTATTGGTATTGATCAGAAAAAAATTTAAAAATATTTCGAAATTCGACCGAATTCCGAAAATGCTTAAATGCGAATTTCGAATTCCGTTTTTTTTATTTTCGTCAAAATTTACAATCCTTAGTCGCGATGATAAAAATTTCGTCATTGACCGTAAAGGTTAACATATTCGAGTTTCCATCGACAGATTAAAACGTTGCTTTAGGGAACAATCTGAAGATGACTTAACTCAAAACTCACCTACTTTGAGTACTGATCCGTCGCGCAGACGAAACTTCGTCTTTTACAGATAAAGTTCATTCTACTGGGGTTCTTGGGGTTCCCCAAGGTTCGGCACTCTCACCAACCTTGTTTCTTCTATACATTAATGACTTACTTATTTCTACAGTGCACCCAATCCATAGTTTTGCTGATGACAGCACATTACATGCATCACATGCATCTCCTAAATTTCGATCTCACACTGCAGTCACCACTGATAGAGAGTTGCTAATTGATTCTATCAACAAAGATCTGGAGCGTATAATGGAATGGGGTGATCGTAATCTTGTTTCATTTAATCCAACCAAAACCAAATTATGCCGTCTTTCACGAATAGAGCGACATAAAAATTTTCCTATTAAAATAAACCATGAGGAATTGCGTGAGGTTGAATCAGTTAGACTTCTTGGAGTGGATATTCAAAATAACCTGAAATGGAATAAACATGTGTTCAACCTCGCTAAATCTGCAATGCAAAAATTAGGATTCTTGAGTCGATGTAAAAAATATTTCAATCCCGAGCAAATTTTGTTAATCTTCAAGTCCTTTCGTCCATGTATGGAGTACTGCTGTCATGTTTGGGGAGGTGCTTGTCAGTCAACAATAAAATGTCTAGACTCTGTACAGAGAAAAGCAATGCGGTTGATTGGTAATACCGAACTAACGGACCAGCTTGATTCACTCCAGCACAGAAGAAATGTGGCTGAATTGTCAATCTACTATAAATATAACTTTAGCGAATTCTCCTCTAAGGAAATTCAAAATATCCTTCCATCGTGTGCGCAGTATAATCGACAACCAAGAGCTGCCGAGTTATCCCATCCATTTGTTGTACAAATACCTCGTTGTAGAACTGTGTCCTTCCAAAACGACTATTTTAATAGAGTGGCCAAATTATGGAACTCATTGCCTTCCTCTGTTTTTCCCGATGAATTTTCCCCTCAGACATTTAAAGAAAATGTCCATCATCATTTAAAAAAATTAGTATAGGTATCCCTATATCCCCATTCCTTCCATTTTCCTCATCTCCTTCCTTTATAGTTGACATGATATCTTCGGATATTCAAAGAGTCTAAATAATGAATATTTCATATTTAGTGTGCTAAACATGTCTAACTAATTAATAAAAAAAAAACAATATTGGGGATTTTTTGAGATCAATTTAACTCAAGTAAGTAAAGAAGTAATTAAAATGTTTTCAATTCAAAGGTATGGTTGGAAGCTTCTCAGAAAAAAACTCCACTTCGCATTTTTCGTGTTTCGGATGAAGTCGAACCTTCCTCCTCAGTGCCTGGTTCCAATCCTTAGGCCGACACGCTATCGATTACGCCGTTGAGGTGATAACAATTTCGAAGTTGAAACTTCTGCATCACTTATTTAATTTACTTAAGTTGAATTTTAAGTTGACTCCATATTATGGAAATGTTTTACATATAACAATATAATTTTTTCGTTCTATGAAAATCTTTGTTGCTTTATATTGACCCCACCCCCCCCCCCCCCCACGTTTATTGGCTTTTTATTAATTTTGACTGTTTTCATTCTTGGGGTGACACCACAATATCCGCACCGGGTGCCACCCATGCTAGCTACGCCACTGCGTAGGCTATATTAGTAAGTACGATAGCAATTAAATCTTTATTTATTTTTTAAATATATTTTTAATATTAATTTTTTGTTATTGAAATTCGTACGCTGGATTAGAACGATAACAATATTTAATCTTTTATTTATTTTTTTCATGTTTATTTTTGAGGACTATACCTACGTGGGATACCTCGTTAAAAAAAATGCACTGCATATCCTACCTTTTGGGTGATGTGGAAACGGATTATTTACGACAAATAGATTTTTTAGGGCGGTATTTTTGAAAACTGCACCAGGCCCCAAAATCGCTAGCGCCGGCGCTGTGAATAAGATGGGAGGCAAGCCATCTGGCCCAGCACCTTTAGAGAGGTCAATTTCATTCCTCAACGATTTCATCCATGACAAATTGCAAGTGGTTGTAAGGACTACCAGATAAGGAGCAAGTTAATTGTGAGTTCGATTCGCCATCTTCAGAGCAATAAACTGTTTTAAAATAGGACGCAAATAAATTACAGATATCTTCAGGGTTTGAAGCATAAACATCATTTAAGTTCATAGTCTTAGGATAGCCCTTAGTTTATCGCTTTGAGTCGATAATTTCGACGAAGTCGAAATTTCTGATTCAATCTGCAACATTTATGATTTATACAAAAAATTATTCAAAGTTTTAAATTCATTACGACGAACGCAAAAAGTATAGTAAGCAGAAGTGGTTTGGTTGTTCTTGTGAAATTTTTGAGCTTTATCACGGCGATTTCTTAAATTTATTAGCTTTTTATTAAACCATTGTTCACGATATGACTCAATACTATGACAAACAGGAACAAATTTATTTATCCCGTTTTTTAAAATTTCATCAAATTTGCGTATACAATCATTTACATTAAGACCGTTAAATAAAGAAAACCAATCAATGGAGTTCAAGAACAAATTAAAAGAACTATAATTACCCTTAGAAAAATTAAAATACGAAAATGAATTATCACTAGTATCAACACAGTCAATAAAATTTAATTCCAATTGTAACGGTTTATGATAAATACTAGAGCAGCCCGCTAAATCCTCACATAAAGGCTGATCACATGAAGAAAAAATGAGATCCAACATTCTATTTTGATTGTTAAAGATGCGATTATACTGTTTAAATCCAAAACTAGTAAGATTATCTAAAAATTCATTAGACAACCCATTGGTTGACTTTGAAGAAAATTTGTCTTCATTAACCCAAAACCATTCAATAAGTGGTAAATTAAAGTCACCAAGTACAACAATTTCAGCCGATTCATCCAATAAAGCTAAAACTATGGCAACCGAATCAATCAGTTTCATGTGAGTTTCACGTGAACTCCTTGGAGGAATATAGGCTGCGCACAAAAAAATCCATTTCCGGCCACACTTGATTTTAACAGCTATAAATTCAAGCTCGCTAGTTGACGTATACACGACAGCAGATTGGCTTTAATTGAAATTAAAATTCCACCACCTTTTAGTTCTTCACATATATATCTATCTCAACGAAACATTTGATAGTTTTCAGGAAAAAATTCTTCAGAGTTAAAGCTGCATGTCAGTGAGGTTTCGACTAAAGCAATAACATCAAAATTAGTATTCAAAGCGGACATATAAATTTTATCTACCTTGGATCGAATACCAATAGAGTTGTTGAAATGAATTTAAAGAATATTTTTTAGCTCACTAATATGATTTAGATCTAAAACAGCATTATTATATTGACCAGCAGCATTATCATCTCTTACGATGCTAGAGCGCAAAAGTTGTTTCGTTCCAAGTTTTTTGAAGAAGATTTTAGGACGATCGACAAACTGACGAACCAAAACATCTTTAGGCCAGATGGTAGCGTTAAGTGTCAAATCAAATAAATCTTCAGTAAGACCGATCTTGAATGAAAAAAAAAATCAGTCGACTGAGTTCAACATTTCTCGGTATCAATGGACGAATAAAAAATTTCTTATTATTGTTAATGTTTATCTTACTCTTGATGTAGGATACCAAATCATCATTTTTTGTGTTCGGATCAAGCCTGGTGACATATAGATGTTTATAGTGAATTGTTTCCACAGAGCGAATTGTCTCATTCATAGACGCAGTACCAACTATTCCATTATATTCAGTATTACCTTGATAAGAAAGCAATTTATGTGGAGGCCGATTGCTATTGATACTCTCAATCACATGAGGATCAGACTGTAACGACAAATTAGCCTGAGACTTGTTAAAGATAATCACATTCTCATTAAGTATTTTTTTAGTATCCAGTGTTTTAGGCAAAATGTTATCAGTTTTAAGGTGATTTAATGCTCCGCTTACAGAATCAATATTAACAGTTTCCAAAACTGAAACATCACAAATATCCAAATTGATTGGCTGGTTTTCAGACGAGGTTTCATTTTTATTCGTAACAGCTTCTTTGATAGTTGTGTTAATGTTCATTGAGATTTTTTCAGAAACGTTGTCCACAACACTTGTTAACATAGACATGTGTTCCAACTTTATTCCGTCGATAATTAAAGACAGCTTTTTATCCAATGTTTGCTTAAAGTTCTCAAACGAACTGTTAATCTTATCATCGAAGTGTTTTTGCTTATTAGTGACGTAGAAACTACACATTGTTCACAGATGAAATGGTTACGTAAAATTAGAGCTAGTTTCGATGTTTTCCATTCTCTTGGGAAACCAACAAAGACTCCATGATATCCCTTGGAGCACAAACCATGACATTCAACGATAGAATCAATTTCATTTCTGTCGAAGCCTGCGCAAGAAACCAAGCCACATTTAAACATCATTGAGCTGATAAATATATTATATTTAATGTATTATATGTATTAAATGCTCCAGCATTGATCACAAAGTTGATTTGTTTAAAACAGTTTCTCATTTACAAAAAAAACACAATGACGATTTAATAAATTAGTGTTGACAGAAATATACGCAAAATTTTTGCAATAAAAAAATGTTTATATAATAAAAAAATATATTGATAAAGTATTTATGAGCGATTTCTCTTCCTTTAATGGCGAGCGAGTAGATTCTTTGTTCACAACCGGTGAAATTTTATTACAATTATTTTAAATATATTGATTGTTTTCGTGCCGCTACTAGTTTATATTATCTCGGTTTCTCGGTAGTTTCAGTTTTATTATTAGTTTAATTAATTCGACCGTCTAATAAGATCTTGTTTGAATTTTATTATTTTGTGTCATGTGCTACGGTAACTTTGAGTGGTTTTCCGATATAACATTGGTGTTTGATTTCTATATGTAAATGAAATTTTGTGCTTATTTATGTGTTCATAATAATAAAACAATCTTATTTTAAATAAACTATTTTTGGACAATTCTTATTGGAACTTTTCTAATATGTATCTATTATTCAGTGATTTCTGAGTGAAATTTATATATATAAAATTTATTTATTTCGTCATCAATCATGTTTTTTTTGTTTGATTGTACATAATTAATATACAGTTTTTTTTCTAACCAAGTTTTCAATAAATTCTTATATTTTTGTTCAGCTGTTTAATACTGGTTATTACAGTGAACTGCAAGTTCATCTTAAGTAAATAATCTGAGTTTATGAAATTTTCAATATGTCATGCAAATTTTGTGAGTTGAAAATAATATGAGACAATGTTTCAGAATTTTTAAAAATTAATTGTGATCACTGTTCTGAATTATTTCATTCTGTGTGTGTTAAATTAACAACAGCTGACGTTGAATCAATTAAGAAAAATAAAATTGAATGGTTTTGTGCAACTTGTGTGTCAAAAAAAAATATTAGTAAACAAAATATCTCTTCGAAGATAGCTGGTGAATCACTTGTAATAAGTAATTATCCAAACATGAGTTCAGCAAATAAACATCATAATATTACCTCTTTTGCGTTTGATATCGACTCCAAGCTCGAGTCCAGTTTGGAAAAACTTAATATCGCGTTGTCTGAAAATATTAACAATATTATGAATAAGTTCAAACTAGAAATCAAAAATGATATCAACAAGCTTGCCTCTGCATTTGAATCAAAAATTTCTGAGATAGAGAGTAATATGGATCGGCTACACATAAAAATTAACAATAATGTTGATTCCTTTCGGAAAGATTTCGAGCTATTAGTAAATGGAGTTCCACATGCGCCAAATGAAAATCTTCACCAAATATTTAGTTCACTATCAAGCAACTTTGGCTACTGTAAGGATTCTGTTAATGTTGATGATATCAGTGTATTTTTATTGCCAGATGCCCATCTTTTTCGTATTAAATCAGCATCAAAAAGAAATAAACAATTTCACCCTCCTATATTGATTCGCTTCGCGAGCTTGTTGCACAAGGATCAATACTTTCAACGCTATATTAGAAATTCAAAAAATCTGCTCCTGGATAACATTGATGGGTTTAATGGTAAAAGTCGAGTTTATGTACAGCTTAATTTAACTCAGGAGTGCTATAAAACTAATAAATTAGCGCTTACACTAAAACGACAAGATAAAATTCATCAATCTAAATTAATAAATGGGAGAGTTTTAGTCAAGTTTTCGGTGGATGGAGATTTTGAGTTGTTTTATAATGAAGAGGATCCTCAACTAGCGGCAGATAAACATCATAATTCGACATAATATTTCCTCCGGTTGGAAGCTTATGAAATAATTTTGGGAATATTTAAAATTTTTTTTTGTTGTAATGGATAGGAGTTAGTATAAGAAATTTTGATTTTGAATTAATTTTTAAATCTTGTTTTGGCAATTTATTTGCAATTTTTGAATTTGAAAATTTTATATATTCTTTTCTTTGTTTTAGTTATTTAAATTCTGTGTCTGAAGTATATTTTTATTTTTTTTTTTATTTTTAATAGATATTTCTTTAAATATTTTTCTTCTATTACATTTTGTTTTGGTAATTCTTTTCTCTATTTTTAGTTGCTGTTTGTTTATAATTCTTCTAATCACAATGAGTGTTTCCTTTGTGGATATGCAAAACATTGTTTTAAAATCTAGTTACTGCTCGAATAATAACGGGTTTAATTTTGCACATATCAACCCGGGAAGTCTCATTTCAAATTTTGATGAATTTAAGAGTATTTTGCGTGATGTTCCACTTGATTTGATAGCAGTTTCCGAAACATGGCTCAAGGAAAAGATTGACGATCGCTTGGTGACAATTAATAATTACAATTTAATAAGAAAAGACAGAGGAGATGGTAGACGTGCAGGTGGTGTGGCACTCTATATAAATAATAAAGTTCGATAAAAAATTATTAAAAAGAATGCCGATTCCTCTAACTTTGATGTTATTTTCTTAGAGATAATTAATAACTGTGACGATAAGCTTATGGTGGGTGTATTTTATTGTCCTCCTAAGGTTAAGTTTATTAATCGTGTTAAACAATTCTTAACGCAGTCGGCTAGTAAATACAGTGATATTATTATTCTTGGTGACTTCAACCTAAACATATTATCTAACGATTTGCATGTTAGAAGGTTCAATGATCTTCTGGATTCGATTGGATTAGTATGCGCATTTAGAGAACCCACTAACTTCGTCAAAGAAAGTTGCACAATTATTGACCTGTTGCTTACGACTAATGTTTCTAAATTGAACTTTTTCACCCAAATTTCTGTACCAGGTTTATTTACCTCTCATGATTTAATTTATGGTTCATATGATTATAAATTGAACTACACTAATACTGAAGAGTTTGTTTTTCGTAGATTTTTCAATAATATAGATGTAGATATTCTTCAGAAGGAAGCAATTATGTTAAATTGGAACGAAATTCTTTGTCTTGATGACATTGATCAACAATTGGCTCACTTCAACCACCTCGTTCTTCATCTACTAAATCAGTTTGCCCCTATAGTAAAATGTAAATCGCAGAATTATGATGGCTCGTCTTGGTTTAATTCTGACATTCTTAACCATAGGAATATTAGGGATCATCTCTATTCTCGATGGAAAAATGATAAAACTGTCACCAATTGGAATGCTTTTACTAAGTACAGAAATAAAGTCAATACTATGATTAAGTTAGCAAAGTTCAATAACTTTAAAAAAATATTTAATGTTGATCTTCCTTCAAAGATTCTCTGGAACAACTTTAGAAAATATGGTATATGTAAAACTAAATCTCTTCTCCACACTGACATTACTTCATCTGAATAGTTACAATAGTTACTTCTCATCGTTTAACAGACCTCCGGATAATGAATTTGATGCAGACTGTGATAGCAATGGGCCAAACTTATTTTATTTCCATAATACTTCTATTGAGGATATTATTATTATTGTGAGTGAAATTAATTCTTCGGCTGTTGGGACTGACGAAATTCCTATTCGTTTTATTAAGTTAATTCTACCAATTATTTTGAAATACTTAACTCATATTATCAATACTGCACTCACTAAATCAATTTTTCCTCAATCCTGGAAAAGTGCTCACGTTATTCCGGTTAATAAAGTTCCCAATGCCAATGTGGTAAGTGATTTTCGTCCTATTAGTTTACTACCTTGTCTCTCCAAAATCTTAGAGAAAGTCATGAAATCCCAAATTTTGGATTATGTGGAAAAGCATCATATGTTAAACCCTCTACAGTCTGGCTTTAGGAAAAGGCATAATACAACATCAGCAATTATAAATATAGTTGAAGATTTGAGTGGCTCGATGTCGGATGGGAAGGTTTCCGTTTTAGTGCTACTTGATTTTTCTAAAGCTTTTGACTCTGTTGACCATTCAATACTGTTGGAAAAATTAAGAAGAAATTTCAAGTTTTCTAGATCTGCATTACTTTTTTTGAAATCTTACCTGAGTGATAGAAAACAATTCGTTCTTCATAATAATACCTTATCTGATCCATCATATATAACATCTGGAGTTCCTCAAGGATCAATACTAGGTCCTTTATTGTTTTCCCTCTTTATTAATGACACTATTCTAACTCTGAATGTTAAGTTTCATCTTTTTGCTGATGACTTACAAATATACGATTCTGTTTCGCTTTTAGACTTTTCCCTCTGTATTAATCGTATAAACCAAACCCTCGTCAACATATCGGATTGGGAAAAAATTAACAATATTAACATTAATCCTGATAAATCTAAAGCAATGGTCATTACTCAAAATAGGAATGTGTTATCCTATATATATATATATATATATATATATATATATATATATATATATATATATATATATATATATATATATATATATATATATATATATATATATATATATATATATATATATATATATATATATATATATATATATATATATATATATATATATATATATATATATATATATATATATATATATATATATTATGGTTGATTCTCCAAAAACTGGGTATTTACCGTATGTAAATCTAAAATAATAAAAAAACTTTATCTCAAACAAAATATTGAATTTAAACTACTAATTAAGCAATAAAACGATTAAAAACAAAAATACAGTGCATGACACAAAAACAGTTTATTGTAAAGTTTTGTTAATCTTTAGTGCTTTAAAGTTTAAACTTATAAAAGTGGCTTAAAAAATAAAAAGTAAATAACCATTGTCATTAACCAATCATTAATAAATAACCATATTTACTGTTAATATAAGAGCAATTTCACGAAGATTCAACAACGTTTTGACTTGACCCCTTTTAATTTTGATTATTTTTTGTTTATAGATAGTCTTTGATAAATAAAAAATACAAGTTCTCTTAGAATTTTTTTTTTCGACCAGGGGTCTTCACAGGGTGCCCCTCAATTTTCGTTATTTTGTGATGTGAGTGCATTTTGATGAGCGATTGTAGAAAAACTACTCAATCGATTTTCATAAATGATATGTCGTTGAATAGGTATTAGAACAAAGTTTTTAAAAATGTACACTGTTAATTTTTTGAAATAATTTTTAACGGTGTAACATAAGAAAAAAATGGTGTAATTGAAAAAAAGATGGCATAGCCTTTTTTTTTTTTTTTTTAAACTAAATTGAAGCATATTTTATATCTAACCACTTGTGAAAGTTTAGGACTAGCTATATTTTTTGTTTTAGAGATAAAATTCGTTGTGCATATGACTGTCGGGAATCAGTTTTTTTTGTTCTGAAGGAAAATTATAAAAATGGCGATTTTTAGATTCAGATTTTTTTTTTATGTTAAATATCAAATATTTTATTATTAAATGAACTTTTTAAAAAGCAATTTCAGTCAAGTTCAGCAAAATTTTGCGACATTTTGACTCGACCCTTTTTAATTTGGTTTATTTTGGTCTATATTTAAAAAAATTCTGCTTGAAGCCGTATTTTTCATTTATCAAAGGCTATCTGTAAACTAAAAATAAACCAAATTAAAAAGGGTCGAGTCAAAATGTTGCAAAATTTTGCTGAACTTGACTGAAATTGCTTTTTTAAAAGCTCATTTAATAATAAAATATTTGATATTTAACATAAAAAAAATCTAAATCTAAAAATCGCCATTTTTATAATTTTCCTTCAGAACAAAAAAAACTGATTCCCGACAGTTATATACACAACGAATTTTATCTCTAAAACAAAAAATATAGCTAGTCCTAAACTTTCACAAGTGGTTAGATATAAAATAAGCTTCAATTTAGTTAAAAAAAAAAAAAAAGGCTATGCCATCTTTTTTTCAATTACACCATTTTTTTCTTATGTTACACCGTTAAAAATTATTTCAAAAAATTAACAGTGTACATTTTTAAAAACTTTGTTCTAATACCTATTCAACGACATATCATTTATGAAAATCGATTGAGTAGTTTTTCTACAATCGCTCGTCAAAATGCACTCACATCACACAATAACAAAAATTGAGGGGCACCCTGTGGAGACCCCTGGTCGAAAAAAAAAATTCTAAGAGAACTTGTATTTTTTATTTATCAAAGACTATCTATAAACAAAAAATAATCAAAATTAAAAGGGGTCAAGTCAAAACGTTGTTGAATCTTCGTGAAATTGCTCTTATATTAACAGTAAATATGGTTATTTATTAATGATTGGTTAATGACAATGGTTATTTACTTTTTATTTTTTAAGCCACTTTTATAAGTTTAAACTTTAAAGCACTAAAGATTAACAAAACTTTACAATAAACTGTTTTTGTGTCATGCACTGTATTTTTGTTTTTAATCGTTTTATTGCTTAATTAGTAGTTTAAATTCAATATTTTGTTTGAGATAAAGTTTTTTTTATTATTTTAGATTTACATACGGTAAATACCCAGTTTTTGGAGAATCAACCATAATATATATATATATATATATATATATATATATATATATATATATATATATATATATATATATATATATATATATATATATATATATATATATATATATATATATATATATATATATATTTATATATATATATATATATATATATATATATATATATATATATATATATATATATATATATATATATATATATATATATATATATATATATAAATACGTATATATATATATATATATATATATATATATATATATATATATATATATATATATATACATATATATATACACATAACTATATATATATATATATATATATATATATATATATATATATATATATATATATATATATATATATATATATATATATATATATATATATATATATATATATATATGTATATATATATATATATATATATATATATATATATATATATACATATATATATATATATATATATATATATATATATATATATATATATATATATATATATATATATATATATATATATATATATACCTAATTCATTTATTTAGCAAGCAATCTAGAGCTAAATAAAATGTAAGATAAGCTTAAGCAAATTTATTTTCCAATCCGAAACTTCAGGTTCTGAACAAATACAGTTTTGTAATTACTTAATTTTGTTGCGATAAGAAAAATTAATGAACTTTTTAAGGCGCTCGGAACGTCAATGAACTCCCGATGTTATAATTACTCGTAATAGTGGGGAGAAACTAAAACTATTGTGTGATACCAAACGATGTTAGACATATGTTGGAAGAGGTACACATTATTGATAAAAGACTAACCACGTCTGTGTTTGTTGAATAACAAATATATGTGTCTGCGCTACTTTTCATTGATTCAACTATATAAAAGAAGTTAAACCGAATAAATGCAAACATATTGTTTATTTATTTCTAAGAAAAAAGTAGTTAGCGAGATTTGTAAATCGACCGAACTGTAAATTTTATAGTTTTTATATACAGCTCTAAGAAGCAATTTTACACTTCCAATTAATTTCTCTTAACTGTTTTAATAAAGTTATATTATGGCAAGCCAATTTAACAAAATAAAAATGCTACTTATAGCACTGTTGTTACCAACAGTTTGTTTATCATACGCAACTGATTACAGAAAATTAGAAGTCTTTGCAGAATGGAGGGACATGGAATATAAATTTCCTACCAAATATCAGAAAAGAGAAGCTCTTCAAGATGGCAGATTTATTCGTATGAACTCGCTTCCTACTGATGTTGATGTGTATTATGAAGGTTAGTTTATTTTGGATCTCATAAATGTAAGAATGAAATATAGAAGAAAGAAATATTTAAGAAAGAAACATGTAACCTGCTTTATACCTGATGTGATTTTGCAGTTTGATTGAAAGACGATTGAAGTACTTGACCAAGCATGGTAAAATTGTTTTATTTTCTGAATTATAACTACATAACTGTTTAGGAATGTCACCGTGTAACAGATAATTTCTTATAAAGTTCACAACATTTTTTTTGAGTGGATTGATGAAAAGCTCTGCACTTAATTTTTTTTCCCAGGGCAGGAGGAGCCGAAAGTTTTTGTAGCTGTTCCAAGGTTTATAAATGGTATACCTGTTACGCTTGGATACGTTACAGGAAAACAAGGAAAATATGGACCCAAACTTCAACCATATCCTGATTACACATGGCATTCATCAAATGGAACCGATTGCAGTCGGATAACGTCCGTTCTTTTTATGGCGATTGATAAATGTGGCCGCTTATGGCTACTTGATAATGGAATTATTGGGAGCGAACAAGTCTGTCAACCTCAAATTCTTACTTTCGACTTGAAGACAGATCGTTTAATGAATCGTTATCTGATTCCCAAATCACAATATACATCTGGAAAATCCTTTTTTGGTGACATAGTAAGAATATTAAGATAATATACCAAATTCATAACTACTACCTATCTTGTCTTGACAGACTGTTGACATTCGAGATTCATCAAAAGGAGATTGCAAAAATACAATGGTGTACGCGACTGATGGAAATGCATATGGATTAATTGTTTATGATTATAGTTGTGGCGAATCATGGAGAGTAGAAAATAAACTTATGCGACCTGATCTAAGATATCAAACGTTTACTGTTTCGGGAGAGTTAATTGTGTTAAAAGATGGTATAGCAGCGCTGGCCCTCTCTCCCAATTGTATACCAGAAAAAGAAAGATTACTTTACTTCCATTCATTTACTGGTGCCACAGAGAACACCGTTCCATTGAGACTTCTCAACAATAAAGAAAATTGGATATCGAACCCGAATTCATTTCCAGAAGCATTTGTGGTATGTTTATCAGTGTTCAAATAACAATATGGTTAAGACTGGAAATTCAAATGTCTAGAATTCTAACACAATCATTACTGTAACCAAATTTGAATTTTTTCTAGAAAATTGGATCCCGTCGTATACAATCCGCTGGCGAAGCCTTCGATAAAAATGGTAATTTATACTTTGGACTGATGACACCAAATGCCATTGTATGTTGGGATTCATCAACACCATATAAAAGATCAAATTTCATAGTCGTTGCTCTGGATAACGTTACTCTACAATTTTCTAGTGGGTGTAAAATTATTACAAATTCGGATGGTAAGGAAGAGTTATGGGTTATAACCAACCGTCATCAGAAGTATCAAACTACAATGAGCATCGATGAGGTGAATTACAGAATTCTGACAATAGCGCTTGAAAAAATTTTAGTTGGTAAAAGATGTAAAGGACCATCGTTGGAATAAAATAACAGTAGATAATACAAAAGCAGAGAAGTGTGTGTTTTTCCCCCGAGATATGTTTGAATTCCAAAGTCAGAATCTAACGGCTACAAAACTTCAGAAGTAAAACACTCTTTCTCCAGAATTGTATGTACTATTTTTTGTAAGGCCACAACTTTATTATTTTAAACTAAAAAATAGTAATTTAAATAAAACTAAACTTATAACTTAAATCTACCTGCTTTTAATATCCTAAAATGGACAGTTTGGGTCGTTTTTTTGAATACCATATCACTCCGAAGTATTAAATTAACACAAAACAAAATTTTACACCAATTAGTTCTTTTTTTCCCTCAATTTAGATTTACGATGCAAACTCTATAGATACCCATGTAATCATAATGAACTAGAATAGTGCAAATCAGAGATACGAAGCTATCGAATGCTACGAGAAATCAAAGTTTCAGTTTATAGCGTTATCTTATGAATAGTAGTCAAAAGTTCTATGTGTAAGACATTGTAAAATTTTTTAAATTTTGTAGACTGCCAAAGCGGTCGTGGGTCGTCCTTTTTTGGATTCAATCATTACAACAAAACCAAAACCATTTAAATCATAGTTATCAAACAACCATCATCAGCATTATGCCCCATTAATTTGAAAAAAATTATTATCGCACAAATGAAATCGATGATGATTGATTTGTAATTCTGATTTCAAAGTTTGCACTATAATTTTAATATCCATGCAAGTTATAAGAAGGTTGTTTTCTGGATTTTATATCATTTCAAGCCTTATGCAATTTGCATAGAATTTTACCTTAAATGTGTCTCACATGTATCTCTCACCTAGATATTTGTGACACTTCAGTCCTAAGATTACATAAAATTTTTTTTGTAATCCGATGATGAATATTTTATATTCGAAACGCGTTATAAATAAAAAATATAATATATAGTAAGTTTGTTTGTGGAAAATATTGACAATATTTTATTTAAATTAAAATTATTAATTTTATTTAAATTATAAAAGACTTTTAATTTTTAAATACATGTTTTTATTTTAAATTGAATTTGAAATCGACCATGTCACTCTATCAACAATTGGTTCCCCCTGAGTTCGACCACTAACGATATAATTTAATTAAGCAAAAATTATATTTCATCCCTAAATGACAATATTCATGGAACATGTTGCTCTTATTACAATAATATAACTAAATAAGCCATCTGAAACCAAACCTGATGATTTCCGTGACATATCACACAAAATAATCAAAAATTATTGACGCAAAATCAATGCAATCTATAAGATAATCTACAATTTCTTATATCTCAAAGGATTGAATAAAAAAAATAATTTATGATCTTTTGTTCTTCCATTAAACGTACGGTTGGCTACGTATGTGACAAACAGACATTACACATTCAATGTATTTTCTTCGAAAGTTTTATTGATATTCCAATAATAATGGTTATTGTTATATTAACATACAAAAAAAGTTGAAGTTAAAATAATTGTATGACTTAATTATGATAATCTTTGATTGTCAAGAGAATTAAAATAAAGTGAAACAAAAACGCCGATCAGTTATTATAAGAAAACAATATAATGAAATCTTATATTTGTAATGAGATCAGTTATTATTCGGTGTTTGACTGTTTAATTTAAACGCAAGAAATTTTATTTTTACACTTTTTTAGTTTGATTGAAAACAATTGCAATGACATTAGAAATTGTAAAAACAATACCTTGTCACAATATTAATAATTGGTTTGTTCTAAAATAAGGTTTAAGATAAAAAATTCATAAGTATCAAGAGCGTGAGTTTTTGGTTTCAAGTTCCAGTTATTACGGTTAATAACTGAAAAGTACTATATGGGACGAAAATCTATATAAAAGCTCAAAATCTCAACCTTGAACCATCAACCGCATGAAAAAGGCTGATCAAGCTCAAAAAGATATTTTACAAACCAATTGAATTTATGTGAACAGAGTTTTCTTTCTTTAACCAAAATGTAACAATAGCATATTGAAATTTTATGAATGAAAAAGAATTCGCTAATAATCCAGTTAGTTTCATACTCCTTGCTTATGGAACGGACGTCTTATTCAATTAATAAAACCCAGATGTAGAGTTATATAAAAGCTCGTTTCTTAGTTTCAGAATGCTATCATCAAGAATGACTGAATACAGTGAATCCACAAGCACCTCTAAGATATCACCTACGTTAGTGATATCTCACTGACATTGCCAAAGGAGTCACAACCATTTCATTTTGTTGATTCAGTTTCTGATTTTAAAAATGAATTCTTGTTGATCCACATTAAGCATTTATTTTTTTTTAATTCAAATGGCATTATAGCAAAAATAATTATAATTAAATTAAGAACAGGATTGCAAACGGAACAAGTTGAATTTAATGAAACAAAATTGATAATTAATCATGAAAAAAAAACAAAGTCTACAACACTATTGATGGAACTGATCAAAATACTTCATCAAATAATAGTTTATGTTTATCCGCTAATAATAAAGTCAAATTAATGTAAAAAATTGAAATCAGAAAAATAGTACATTATAATATAAGGTTGAGAAGTAAGCTATTATTGACCGAGAACTTTTAGATCCTGAGGCGCGTAGCGCCGAGGGATATAATGTTCGAGGTTTATGTTATAGTCTTCTCAAACGAGGTATATATATAATTTTTTTAACTACTAACACTAATTATCATATTTGCTTTGATTAGGTTTTGATATTAGTCATTTTCCATTCAGTTTTTTAAATATCTTAAAATATCAAGTAGCCTGGAAGTTTAGTTTCATACAAATAAAACGAAACAAAGGAATGCAAATATTATTTGTTTGTGTTTTTTTGTTCATTTCAATTAAAAATAAAAGAAAATTTGTCATTATTAACCTAGGTAATTTTTTGTTATTATTATTGACCTAGGTTGAGAAAAATTAATTCTCATTGGGGCATTCGAGAAAATAATGACGATTTCTCAAGTTAGTAGTTAAGAAAACTTTTAATTGTTACACATATTCAATTTATTTCATTTATCTTTTCTTTTTTTCTTTATTTCACAAAACAAATATAATATTTTGGTCTTCTCTCTAGCACTGATAATATATGACTTATATGAAATATAATATAAAACGGTTTACCGTTTTATAACTGTTTTTGTTTCAGCACCAAATTTTAATTAACAGGTTTCATACGGGATGTTACAAATATAAAAAAATCAACACATGGCCTCTCGCCCAGGAAAATCACTAATTCAATTTACTTTAAGTGATTATTTTAAGACCAAAACCTCAGAAAAATTGTATATAGGTAAAATAAAATGAATTAAGAATAATTTAATAATGCAAAAAAGAAAAAAAACTCAACTTAAAATGTTGATTGCAGCACATTTGATCTTCTTGTCCAATAAAAATTATTTTGTCCAATCAGCTAGCCCGTTTAGTAGCAACATAATTGATGACAATTTATCACAAAATTTTGCAACAAACGATCCATATAATCCTTCAGAAACCCTCAATAAATAACAAATTCCTTATTCACTTTCTGATCACCTGTACATTCCACTGTTGCTACTAAATTACAACCACCAATTTGATACAGATAATCGAAACCTAAAAACATTCATATTGATTTCACTTCGACTAAATTATTTAGCTTATTCAACATCGTCCAAGTTTTTTTATTATATCAACTCCTTAGTTGGTCATAAAATGTTTCGAAACACAAAAAATTCTATACAATCAGTCATAAACTTATTTTGGATTTTTAATTAAATATTTATTTACACCAAGGAAACAGATAGAGTAAAATTATTCAAATAAACCTCACACCTCAGTCTCACACCATCAAATCATAACAATATGGTCCTTCAAAATTAAAACAATTATTAATACTGTGACCATATTTCAGCCAAAACATGAGAAAAGAATGTACCGTATTAATGATGGCAAGATCAACACACCTGCGCAGAATCAATACACTCTAATTCGTTATCTGTTTAACAAAAAAAAAATATATCTGTTTCTCATTAAAAAAAAGAAAATAAATCAACAATTGATTATACATCGAAATATAAGATCCGTCAATTGAGTTGGAAGGAAAGATATACATCACAAACTAAAATATTAATTTATTTATACAGTGAAACGTTGTATACGGTCAGATATTATTTATGTAAGATCATTTCAGTTTTTTGATATTACGGAATGAAGGTATGATTAATATGATGACTGTTTGTTTTTAGCTTTTAAAATAAAATGTCTACTGAACAGTTTTTTGTCGATCGTTACATTGTCTCAACTACACCATTCTGTATCTGTACAGTTGTTGAATCAATTTTGGAGTACGATTTGCCATATCCACCTATTGGAAATAGAATATGTCTTTTCAATGCAGAAAATCTGAAAATGTTTGTTTTCTAGGAATTTGCTGTTTGCCTATTTTGGTGAACTTTCAATTTAATTTAAATCTGCGACATTGTTAACATTTTATTCTTTGTTGAGAACAAATTTAAACATTACCGAAACTATGTTTCTGATTTTAACAGACTAAAGTCATTTCTAAGACAGAAATCAGATGGATATTACCCAAAAATATAATGCATCGCACGTGAAAAAATATAGAGATCTATGGCTAAGGAAATATAATCGTTTTTTCATTATTTTAATATTTCGTCTACGTAGATCAGCATTTTGGGACATGTTAAGATCTTTTGTGATCTCTTAGAATCTCCGTATGGATCTGTTTAGATCTCTTAAAATACAACTTAAAACTTGTGAAGACACAATATTCAGATCAACGATGATCAGTAGAGATCTTTGCAGATTGTCACAGATCTAGCAAGAATCTATTTTGTCAAAAATAGTCTGTCGAGATCTGAAGAAGTCCTCTGGGATATCATTAGATACTTCAATTTTTTTTCAGCAAGGTTGTG
>CAVNZG010001863.1:0-20194 GCA_963693315.1 Diogma glabrata
CTCTCTTTCTCTGGCGTTTACTTCCCATGGAGGAATTTTGCCGTCTGTACGATCAGCTTCCATTCATCTCGTTCGTTCTATTACTGATGTCATTACGCCGGCGTTATCTAGGCCTTCCTCTCCGACAAATGCTTGCTGGTTGTTGTGTTGTTGGGATACTTTCGGTTGGATTAAATGAATCCGATTACATCGCATCCTCCAATTAGCTGTGTGATTTCATTCTTCGTTTGGATTCTATACTGATTTTCAGCAACATGAACCATAAATTGTTCGTATGATCTTGCTCTCCAATGTTGATAGAATTCTACAATCGGAGGTAGTCAGTGTCCAGATTTAACTTTCAAAGGTTAGCACAGGTCAAATTCATGTTTTGTAAAGTGAGAGTTTATACGATCGCGAACGATGTTTCGATCGCAGAAGTTTTGAGTGGGTGGAAAATAGAACTGTATCCGACAGTCACACGGGTTTTGATATCTTTCTTTTCACGTGCTCAAGTGCCAAATCAAATAGTACGGGGTGCAAGTGCATCCCTTGTCGAACAACTGATGTTATCTCGAAAGAATCAGAACCTTCTATTACTATTCTATTCTACAGTTTGATCTCGATGTTGTGAGTTTAAACAGTGAAATAATTTTCTCTGGGTATCCAAGACATATAAGGACAAAAAATTATAGCGGCTCATACTCATATGTTTGCTTGAAATCACCGTAGAGCTGGTCAATGCTATGTTGTACTTCCAACATTTTTGCATGATAATCCTTAAGCTAAAACATTGATCTGTGGTTGAACGGTTGTGACAAAAACCAAATTGCTAGTCACTATAGCTTGTCTTCACGCTATAATCTATCTAAAACTATTCGATCTAGTTGAGAATAGAATTTCAATTGCTGTTGTTAATCCAGTCAATATAGCTAGTAATTCACGCTATTACAGATAAAAGCTATTCGATCTTATTAATAAAATGATTTGCAATCAACAATCTTGTAATATGTAACCAGCGAACTAATAAATGTTTTCTTAAAAGTTTGATTTAAATTATGGACTCGAAGATGATTTTCTTATTTTAACGGTTTTGATTTCTTCTTGTTAATTTTCAATAAACACATTTATTATTATAAAACATTTACTTTGTTTATGTACAAAAGTATATCTTAATCAAACAAGCATAAGATGAAACAATACAGATGATCACATTAATTATAGTTAAATCAGAACAAGACACAGGAGTGAGTTTATTGTAGTTTCTTAACAAAAACTTTAGTTTCATATTTTTTTAAACTTATACAACATTTATCGAACTAGAATCATCTTTAATTATCAATCAATTGTATTTATTTAAAAGCGAAAATATAATAATGGAACTTTAGCAATCAAGAACAAAAACTAAAAGCCTTCTTCATAAAACGAAAAATTAGAGCTTCAAAAAAAAAATTTGTTTTGTTTTTTGTTAATTTTAATGAATAAAACATCGCATGCTAAATTTGAACTTTAAAACTTTTAATTTAGATGCTCGCCACAACACTCCCTCCTCTCCCCTCTTCCTAGTACCATCGCAGATGGGACGATATAGAGATTAATATGCCTACGAAGGAAGCGAAAACGGGTACGAGTGGTTCTGCCTGCTCGCGTAATTGTGGATGCAGTATGGAATATAAGCTGTTGAGGGAACCCTTTTAGCTGATACATTTGCTTAAGAGTCGCGTTGCCTTGTTTCTATGGAGGTAGAAGGAGAAGACTGGAATGTGTCCGGAGTAGAATGGACAATATTTGTAGAAGATGAAGTTTCCTCAGCGCGACTGAGATTAGTACTCGAAGTAGTGAGTTTTGAGTTGAGTCATCTTCAGATTGTTTCCTAAAGCAAGGTTTTAATCTGTCGATGGAAACTCGAATGTGTTGACCTTTTCGGTCAATAACGAAGTTTTTATTATCTCGGCTGATGATTTGGAAGGGACCTTCGTATGGAGCTTGGAGTGCTTTACGTACCAAGTTAGTACGTAAGAAGACATGCGAAGAAGACTCAATGTTTTTGGAAACGAAAACATTAGGAGAAGTGTGTCTTGACGCAATGGCGGGACGAAGGTGATCAAATTGTTATTTCAATTGTGAAACGAAATCAGATTGTGGAGTGGAGTTAGAATTTGGCTGAAGAATTCTCCGGGAAGATGTATGTTTGTACCGTAGACGAGCTTAGCCGATGAAGACTGGAAATCTTTACAGAAAGTGGTTCGTAAACTAGGTAGTATTGACGGTATTATTCATGTCCAGTCCGTTCTGTCGTATGCCATTATCGCGGATTTTAGAGTTCGATGCCAACGTTCAATTAGTCCGTTACATTTCGGATTGTAACTTGTAGTGCGTTTACGTTCGAAACTGATAAGTTTTGATAACTCGTTGAAGAGATTGGAGTGAGTTGGGAGCCCTGATCAGTGACGATTACTGAAGGTACTCCGAAACGATCGATCCAATTGGAGTAGAGAGCTGAAGCTACTGTTTCAGCTCTCATATCGGAGATAGGCTTCAGGCCATCGAGTATAGCGGTCAATAATTGTGACACAATAACGTTTGTCCTCAGAGGTAGGAAGTGGACCAATTATGTCCATATGAATCTCGGAAAATCGTTTGAGAAGTTTAAGGATAATTACCTAAAGGAGATTGAGTATGGCGAGAGACTTTTGCCTTTTGGCAAGCCAGACAGTTCTGAGCCATTTGTCGTACATCCTTCTAAATGGATGGCCAAATGACTTTTTCAGTAAGGAGTTTGACAGAAATTTCGACTCCTGGGTGAGATAAATTATGGAGACTTGAAAACAGATTGACGAATCGCTTTGGATTAAAAGGTCGAGGATTACCAGAATAGGTATCACATAAAATAGTTTTGGCACTAGAATTGCCAAACGATAAAGAAAAGGATCAAAATTGAAGTGTGGGACTAGTGTCCACTAATTCCTTTAGTTCGAGATCATTGAACTGAGCATCAGCAATTTCGTCGTAGTTAATATTTGCTCAACACGAGAAAGTGTGTCGCCCACTACATTTTCAATTCCAGAAATGTGGCGAATATCAGTCGTGAATTGACTAATAAAATCTAAATGTCGGAATTGGCGAGGGATAGCTTTGGCAGGGTTTTGCGATAAAACATATATGAGAAGCTTATAATCAGGGAAAAGAGTGAAAATTCTACCTTCAAGGAGATACCGAAAATGTTTAATTGCAGAGTAAGCTGTTCGCCACATCACCGACAGTAAATTCCACGAACGAGAAGCCAAAATATACGTCAGCTAAAATAGTAGAATTAAAACTCAGATTTACCAAATCTATCAGACGTGGCTATTATACAAAACAAAATAATGGCTTATATATTTACAAATCGTTAATATAAATTTTAAAAAAAAAATTGCTTACCTTATTGTTAGCAAAAGTGTTTTCCGTAAATGATTGTTCTTTATCATGAAGATACATTGGATTAAACCATTCATAGAGAGAATAATAAACTCCAAATTTTATATCTGACTTCGCACGTACTTCTTGTGCCAATTCCCCAACAATATCTCTATGTGGTCCAAGATCCACAGAATTCCAACTAAACGAATAACTTGATGGCCACATTGTATAACCTTCATGATGTTTACTTGTAAGAACAACATATTTCGCTCCACTTTTCTTAAAAATATCCACCCATTCTGTTGCATTAAAATGTTGGGCGGTAAAATCATGTGCAAATTCTTGATATGTAAAACCCGGTTTATAATTTTGATTCATATAATTCACATAACTTTCTGTATTTGCATTTTTCCAATTTGTCCAAAACCATTCTGAGCCGAAACTTGGTACAGCGTATACACCCCAATGTAAAAATATTCCAACTTTTGCTTTATCATACCAATCGGGAAGTGGTCGAGAATCTATTGTTTTCCATGTTGGTGCTTCATCATACTTTTCTATTATGTTATATTTTGTACATTCAATATTATTTAGTTGAAATAATGAGATGAATATTATTGAACAAATTATAATGTTCATAGTTTATTTATTTAACTTATCACTGTTTTGATTAGGGAACTGAATACTTTGGTTGTTTTTTTATTACTGATTAAATATTAAATTCCATTCGCTGATTTATCTGTTATTACTTTTGTTGTACATAAACAAATTGTTGTTAGTGTATTCGGCAAAACAAATCAATAACGACGACCGACTTTCTGTCAGAATAAATAGACATCTATTATTTTCTAGATTAAACAAAATAAAAACACAGAACCGCTTCTTATAATATCCCTACCATAACGACTGAAATATTTTATTTTTATTTTGAATTTTTTGATGAAAGAAGCGTTAAATTCCGATGCACACATTTTTAAAGGTAGCTGTAACAAGTCGAAATACTAATATTTTTTTCTGCTGTTTCCATATAAATACAAACAATTTTATTTAAATTTGTTTTATTATTTTGCATATATAATATACAATCAATATAAAATAAATCATTTTAATACAAATCACAATAAAAACAACTAAAATTATTGTTTACAAGAAAACATTTTTGTTTAAGTTTTATCGTTTTTTTTGTCAATGATAACATTTATGTTGACAATACATTCAACATTTCGATTTATGTGGTTTTTATTTGGTTTTTATCTTGAATACAAAGATTGTTTGGATTTGAAATTTTTGGGAATTGCAGGTTGCTCTAAGAACCATATGCCCACGTTCACTACAATAATAAATTACTGATTTGCTTTTTAATGACAATTAAGTAGACTTGGACGGAATTGCAGAATACATATTAAGAATTGGCAGAAGAATTAGGATCGACAGCCTGATACTGCATCAAAAACCTCATACTGCCAGCATGTCCAAACCAAGACATGTGCAAGGGAAACATAAAATAGCTACATAGAAACGCGGGAACCGATACAGTAAACACATATGAAAAAAATAGTACTTGATGAGCAGCCACCATCAGGTTAAAGTTTAATTTTTATCGGTGTGTTTCAAAATTTAGAAAAATATTTTGTTTTGAGATTAATACGATGAGTGAAAAACCTGACACGTTGTTCACGATTCTAGAGAAAACTAGACCACAAGAATCTAAGTATAAGAATATCCTCAGCATCATCACTCCAAATTTATAAATATTTATCTGGGATGGCCCCAAGGCAGTAGACCCGTACGGAAAAGTAATTTTAACCCGTTTATCCTCTAGCACAACAGTATCGCAAACATATTAAGAGGAATGGATCGTGCGACAAAAAACCATCGCAAATACTTCGAGACTTGATTCGGGAAGCACAGAACTGCTAATCTAGGACGCAACATAATGGCTGTATCTACGTCAATTTCCTTAAGTCCTCACTCCTTAACGGAATCACTCAGATCACAGCCAGAACTTTTCATCAAAACCGAAGGTCTAAGAGCCGAAGATTTACCAACATTGTACTCCAAATCGTTTCAGCTATCGCTTCAGGTTCAATTTCGGGATGGTATCTGTTGTTTTACGGTTTCAAAATGATAGATGACTCGTCACATATGACGGCATGTAGGGTAGGCAGTCTTCACTCCGCCTTTTCTTTTTTGACCAAAACTCAAGAAAATTCTTCTTAGTCGATACAGGGGCCGAAGTGTCATCCAGCCACTGTGGAAGAAAAAAAGCAAAATTATTTGATTTCTCACTCTTCACAACGAACGGTACAAAAACCATCAAACAAGTATGGGTTTTCGGGGGATATTAAAATTGACTTCGACTTGTCGTTCTACTCACGAAATTGTTCGTCATCTCTACTCTCTACTCGTCACTTTAAATGCTATCGATTACGGATCAATTGATTTTACTGTTGTCAATATATTTCAGGCTTTTAAAATTATAACTTCTTCAAATAACCTGACTTAAACGGTCAAACATAACTTTACTCACGTTATTGAAACGCGTATTATTCATATCTCTTGCAAATACCATAGACAAATTCCGGACAAATTAGTCATAACCAAACCAGAATTCGACACCACGTTTGCTAAAGGTATTTGCTGATCATCAAACCGTCTATGGTCCTCTCCGTCCCACCTCAAAAAGAAGAACGGCGAAACCTTGTGGTGATTATCGCGCACTTAACAATGTCACTATCTCAGATAAATCCCTCACTTGCAGGACTTTACCCAACGATATTTTCAACGGTTTATGTAGTCATTACTTATAGACCCTGACTTCTGTTTCATATACATATTTGACCTCCTTATTGCTATCTCAACCATGTAAGTACTGTGTTTGGGCGTCTCTGACGCGGATCTCATAATAAACGTTGATGAAATCTTATTTGCTAAAACCTACGTTGACTTTTTAGGGCATCATTTTTACTTCACGGAAATTAAACCAGTTGCAGAACGTGTCGCGATCAACAATTACGATCGTCCAGAAACCGTTAAACAACATCGTTGTTTCCATGCATAATTTCTGACGTATTTCCATGATGAGCAAACATAACTTTACTTTAATGACTTTCTCAAAGGATCTAAAAAGAATGACAAGTGTGTCATTAAATTCAAGCGACAACTAAGTCTCTTAAGACTCTTAATCATCCCTCACACACTGCCCAAGTAGCTGTAATGGTCGACGCTTTAGACAAAGCAAATGGTGATCTCGTCCAACAAAAACTACAATTGAATCTTTTCAGTTTTCTCTCTATCCGCCTAAACTTGTAACAACAGAAGAATAGCGCTTATTATCGCCAACTTCAAGGACCTTAATCTGCTATTTAATACCTCCACTACGTTTTTAAAGGCAGGCCTTTCACTATTTTTACCTACATAAACGTCTTATTTACGCCTTGTCGCAAAATCCTTACACAGCAAGTCTTCGCCAATTCAGGCATTTAGATTTTTTCAGTCAATTCACGACTGAAATTGAACACATCTCTGGGATTGAGAACATATAGTTGCCGATACACTTTCTCCTATTGACCGACAATCAACACCAGAATGTATTAATTTGTTTTAATAAAAAGTGTTGTATTATAGGAATTGCAATATGTCACACCAACACATAGATACCTTTCAAGACCAAGATCACACAACAACATGTGTTCATGCGTATTGATGCACGCTTTTTTAAAACGCATTACTTAAACGCATCGAGACTATTGAGACAAATTACAATGAAATGGCTTAACTAAAGGAATTAATAGACATTAGGCCCTCGCTTCAGATTGACCTTTTCCATCAACTTTTGGGCAATCTACTTCTAAAACACTTTTAAGTGACATGTCTTACGACAAGACCAATTTTTGCAAAGATTTCCAATCTTCATCAGCAAAACTAGTTTATGGTACGCAATTACATCTTCCTGGCGAATTAGCAAAAACACCAACTTTATTCAACAGACCTTCATCCTATTAATGCATCAAGGCACATTTATGACAAAGTTTTCATTTTTAAATTCCTTGAATCGTGTTCACATGTTTCTTACTACAAATACACAAATGGTCTTGCCGGTCTAACGGCATTTTATTTAGGATTGGTTTTGCAACGGAAATATTATATGATGCCAAAGAGTTAATGTTTCAAACTCAGCATCTATGAAACCATCCATAGTTCTACCATCTTATCCCGTATCAACTATTCATATCATAAGTTCATTAAAGAGCATTTTCGAACTTCTTAAATTTCACTTCTTCAAGTCATTCCAGCACAACTCTGGCATACTAACATTTGAATTTTCAAATTAACTTTTATTTGTTGATGGTAAAATGATGAAAGCTTTTTGACAAGTACTCAAAAACTGTAAATATAACATATTCAACAAAAACTCTGTATTCAAGACATCATCCATCAATACTACGCATTTGTTGTAAAACCAAAAATTGTATCAATTCAACATATCATGACTATGTATATTATAAAAACCCTATCTATAGAATTGAAATTAAAAGAAGAACTTCCCATATCAGGCAATTAATTAAATTTAAATTAAAAAAAAAAAAACAACTCTCACGTATTTCGCTACATTAAAATTAACAAAAAAAATATCACGTTTATTTATCGTAGACGATTTACGTCGAATGTTATTAGTGAGTAATAAAAAAATTAAATAAATATTTTTCATTTGGTAAAAAAAACAAAACTTAGTTCGACAAAAAGGTACGTAAATGATATTTAATTAAAATAAAAAAACAATTAATATTAATCATTATTAAAATTTCAATTAGTGTTTTTATATCTAAAGTTTTTTTTTTGCTACAAAGAAAATTCGTTGGTTTAGTTATTAAAATTTAAATTTACCAAAAATCAATAAATACTTAAAAACTATATTATGGAATGTTTGTTTTTTCTTCAATTTCAATTATTTTTATATTAAGTTAAATTATATACTTAATTAATTCACGATAAAGCAATTTCTTATATATAAAAGAAATCATAACAGGCACACTCAAATGTATTATTATTATTATTTTAAATGTTGCAAAAATATTGCAATGAGAGCATTACGATTATATAATTTTTTTTTAAATTTACTAAAAATATTTCTTTTTTTTTTACTTAAAATTATTTTCTTAAAAAAATTTATTATATTTTACAATCAGTTTATATAAAATCTAATTTCTTTTAAAATAAGAAAAAAAAATAAACATTAATGGCAATTTTTTTAGTGTTATACATTTTTTCAAATTACTCAGTCAAATAATAGATTTTTATTTTATAAAAATAACAAAAATCAAATATTTTTATGTCACAATACTATTAAATTATAATTAATTTAAATTTATTCTGAACTATCTTACTTTTTTTATAACTTACCTACTTACTTTAGATCTAAAGAAATATTTACATTTTAATAGTCTAATTTTCTTGTAAAAATTAATACTTAATTTAAACAGTAGTTTCTGCGTCATCTTGGATAAATCTAAAGATAATTATTTTGATTATTAGTTAGTAACTTAATTAATTGATATGCAACATTTTTTCTAAACTATAGACAGACATGCAGAAGATAAAAAATTAAAACTATACTAGTTATTATTACTGAGAAAAATTAAATCAAACTTCATTAATAATTTAAAATTGTTAAATAAAACAAGCCATACAAATGATATATAGGTGTAATATAAATATAAGCGTAATAAATCCCGAAAAACCTAAAAAGATCACGGAACGGGGTGGGTGACTGAAATTTTGAAACATCAATTGTCCAACAATATTTCAATTAAAATTTCAGATTAGTTAATGCGAATGTATCACACATCCGCAGCCTCGGTTTTGGAAAAATTTTTAAATATTGATAAATATATGCGCAAATATTGTTACGTTCGTACAGAATCGTTTAATTGTCGTCATTTAACAGCATTAAAATCATGATAGAGAAGAGCTCGACCGCCTCAAACGTAGGATGAAACAACAAACATAAATATGTATAACAACAGAAAACTTGTAATGGGCAAGATGTTCCATGACAGTTTTGCTTCCATTTTACGTCCTCTTTACCTATAGTAATATATTATAGAGATTTTGTGTGTAAAAACACAATTATTTCTGAAATATGAAACTTTCGAGAAACCGTATTATGTTCTTTGCTATTTGTCTATAATTTTTTTTTTGCTGAAATATGAAAACTAAACACAATTATGGAAACTAAACACAAATGAGTTGAGAAGTTTATTGAATTCGAAGATCTCTATAGTATATTACTATAGGTAAAGAGGACGGAAACTGGAAGCACAACTGACATGGAATATCTTACCAATTGCATGACAGGACGAAAGGAGGAAGTCTGTCTGACTATATTCGTCCTGAAAATAATAAAAAAAATCAAGAAATGAAATAGGAGCTGGACTCGAACCCAAACCCCGAGATACACTCTCAGGCTCTACCGACTGATCTAGCCGGGCCAGATAAAAATAAATTTACCAAAAGCAAAAAAAAAACACAAAGAGACAAAAAGAACCTGGGCTGCGGAGTCGGAGTCGGGACAAATTTTCAAGTAACTGGAATCGGAGTCGGAAAAATAATCAAAAAATTTGTCGACTCCCACTCCTTTTTGAAAATTATATTCTGTTTTTTTTTGTTTTTATTTTCTTCGGTATAGTTTTTTTTTCTTCTACGCATAAAACAGAATTATAAATTATTTTATTAGTATTCATTACGTCAGTGTTGCCTCGCGGTCGCTCACTCTCTAGTGAATTGACGGTAATTTTTGAATTATTCCAGACTCTAAACCGGCTTTCTGTTTGAGCCTATCACTAGTCTAATTAATGTCTTGTATATCTTGAGTTTGTTGTAAGTTGAAACATACGATGATTTAAGAAGAGGTTTAATCGAGCCGTTGTTTCAGTCAAGCTTTGATTACAAATATTAAAAGGATTCAACTCCCTTGATTCCTTTTTCGCCGCACATCAAATCTTTTTCCTCAACCGGTCATGAAAAAATCATATGTTAGATTTTATCAAAATTTTTTTGCGGATCAAATTGTCTATCGCCCGTCTCATGCGACTTGAAATCTCACTTCTTAAAGATCCACTTCTGCCAAGGATGACAATATCATCAGCGTAGGCAATCATATGGACTGATTTCAACGATAAGGCATTGTTGTTAGCCGGTAGTTTTGTTTTGCTGCACACATACTCCAAGACCAATTTTAAAAGTGTAGAGAAAATAGCATCATCCTGTCTTAAGCCGGAGTCAACTTTAGAAAACTTTGCTACTTTGTATTTTATTTGTGCACAGGTCTGGTAGGTACATTTATTTATTTATTTATAGCTCCGTAACAATTCATAATTGAATAAAGGAGTTTCCCATCTTTTTTCATATTTCCTTATTTTTTGCTTTTCGTCTCCAAAAACAACTGCCAAAAATTTTAATTTCGTCTTTCCATCGTATATGTGGTCGTCCAGGATTTCTTTTTCCGTCGCATGGTGTCCATTCTTCAACAATTTTCGGCAGACGATTGTTATCATGCCGACTCAAATGACCAGCCCAGTTCCATTTCAAACCTTTTGCAGTTTCCTTAACATCTTTTACTTTCGTCGTTTTCCGAATTTTTTCGTTGGTCATGCGATCAGTAAGTCGAACGTTCAACATTGATCGTTCCATACTTCTTTGAGTGATTTCGAATTTCGATATTGATTTCCGTGATAAATGTAAACATTGAGTACCGTATGTGAATACCGGTAATATACAAGCGTCAAATAGCCTCTTTTTGTGAAACATTGGCACTGAACTTTTGAAGAACCTTTTCAACGCCCAGAATGATCTCCATGCGGCAGATATTATCGCCTTATCTTCATTGTTTGTGCATGAAGTTGCTTGGCCGAGATAATTGATGTTGTCTACCACATGATACCATTGATACCGTTCACCATGATGAATTCGACGTTTGTGTTTGTCAACCTTTTTTTGATTCTGTGAATATATCGTTCATCATTATTGACAATTTGTGCTCATTGTCGGAAATGGCGTTCTGGCGCACAACATCCACAAATCTTAATTCGGCTAATTCTGTTTTTCTAATTTTTATTGGTTTATCTGACCAGTCGATTACATTGAATATTCTGAATCCTGAATTGAATGATTTTGGAGAAAACGGATCTTCTTGTATAATTCCTCGGCCTATATTGAACCATCTGCTGTACTTATCCATTTTGATTCGTGTCCTTGAATTTTCTTATATTTTCTTGAATTTGCGAATATACTTCGATTCAATTTCATGTTCTTTTAGCGCTAACCACAGGAACGGATGCTCTATGCTATCGAAGGCTTTTTCAAAGTCAATAAATCCATGAACAGCTGTTTGTTGTATTCGTTCGACTTTTCAATGAACTGGTTTATAACGAAGATATGATCTGTAGTCGAATATCCAGGACGAAATCCAGCTTGATTGGGTTATTGATATTTATCCAGATTGGTTTACAGTCGATTTAGTTGAATTTTTATGAACAATTTGTACAGATGCGATGTTAATTCTATCGGTCGATAATTCTTTATATTTCTTCTATCGCCTTTCTTTTTATAAATTAGAACGATCATCGATTCGAGCCATTGTTCTGGAATGTTTTCTGTTGATAAAATTTCATTGAAAAGAAATTGTAAGTGTTCTAATCCGAGAATATCACAAATTTTGAATAAATTTGAGGAGATTTCATCTGATCCTGTTTCTTTTAATTTTTTCATCATTTTTATCGATTGGTTTATTTCACGGATAGAAATTTCATCGATTTCGGTGTTATCATTCAGGTCTGGATTGTGTTCGTTTCGTTCTTCCTCTGATAATGTGCTTTTATAAAGATTTTCATAGAACTTAGCTGCCACCTCCAAGACTTCTTCTCTATTAGTTCTTACCGTACCATTTTTGTCTATCAATTGAGGTATCCATGTTTTACTGTTGGTTATGCCATTCCGTGCATTTCTCAAAGATTTACAGTTTTCGATTGCGTCTTGCAGTTGACCAATTTCATGTTTGTAGACATCACGCTTGATTAATCGATTGACTTTTCAATTCAGTCAATTTCGTTCTTTGCTCTTCCCAATGACAATTCCATTTTCTTTCTTTGCGTTTTTTGAAAATTGTATTGGCAACAAAAAGTTGATAATTTCTGGCAAAATTGATTAACACTGAGCCTCTATCATTTCTGATTCCTATACCGTATTCTCCTATGACATCGTTTCATTTGCAGATGGAACATCAATTTTAGCGTTCATGTCTCCCATGACGATTAACCAAGTATATTTCTTTAGATCTTCGATCGCCGTTAAAACATCGTTGTATTTTAATATATCGGCATCGGTGTATGTTGTTGTTGGAGCATAGCATTGAACAATACCAATCGTATTCTTGTCGAATTTCATTTTGACTGAGATTACACGATCAGAATGACTCGTAAATCCTGAGATGTTTTTCTTCCATTTGTTGTGTATGATGAAACCGATAGTTCCTCTTCTTTCAATTCCATTGTAATAAAAGACACAACCGTTCATTTCTTTGATTTCTTCGCCAATCCGTTTGACTTCTGATGGACCAATTATGTCATATTTGACATCCTTTAATGCATTTCGAATTTGGCGGTGTAACTGTCATTCGAAATACTTTGTGCATTGAATGTGGAGATGAAAAATTTTGAAGGTTGGCTCGTTTTTCTTTTGGATTCCCTGTACATTTTTGGGAAGTAAAGGCCGTTTTTCTACACGCTGGCCTAATTCGTCTTGTAAAAGGCAACAAATAATTTATTTCAGGTATATGGTACATGGTAAATGGTCTGGTACACCGCAATAGGTTTGCTAGTTAAGGTAAAATTGATTTTATCACTGCGGAAGTTCGTTCATCCATAATGTATTTGTAGAAAATTGTCCAGAACAGCATTTCGTCTGTGCTACAAAGAATCAAGTTCATTAGTAAGAGTTGATTTGCCAATCAGTTTAACAGCTCTGCGCTGAACGGAATCAAGGCACTTCAAACCACTATATTAAGAATTACCCCATATGTGAGAAAAATGCAGGGACGTATAAATGATTTGTATATTAATAGAAGCTGTTTACTATTAAAAAACTTACGACCCCAAAAAGCTCAGTTTTTGAACCGCGTTCTTAGCTAGATTAAAAATATGAGAATTCCATTTCAAATTATTTTCAACTTCTACTCCTAGAAGTCTTACAGATTCTTTTTCTACAAGATCTTTTGAGTCAAACTTTAATGGTGTGGATAATCTACAAAAATGACTGCTCGTATTGAATTCAAGGACTGTTGGCAACACCCCAATTGATTATTGTTTTAAGATCAGTGTTTAAGGAATCCATCAATTTCGATCAACAGTTATAAATCGCTAACGGTGAATATAATTTGGGTTTTCATGAGACGCATACAGCATGCTATCATCGGCAAAATTATGGATAGGACTAATTGTTGAATCCAACAAATCGTTAATATAAAAAAGAAAGAGAGATGGTGACAAAACAGAACCCTGAGGAACACATGCATTAGTTGAAAAGACATACGATGAGACACCATTCACATTAACGCGAAATTTACGCTCAGATATAAAACTCTGTAGCCAAGAAATAAGTTGCTCGTCTAAGGCATAGCATCTCAATTTGCATATAAGATTATTGTGCCATACTTTGTCAAATGCTTTGGCAATATTAAGAGCAACACCGTAAGTTTCACCACTGTTTTCAAGCGACTTGCTCCAGATATGCGTCATATGCGACAAAAGAAAGTAAATCTCCCGTCGCTCTTCCTTTACGGAACCCGTATTGTCTTTCATTAAGTAGTTTCGAAAACTTTAAGACGCTCATTATATATTAAAATTAATATATTTCTCAAAACTTTTAGAAACAACCAGGGGGTTACATTGATTTAAATCAATTGAAGAAATTTCTAAAATTTTAAGCAAATTCAAAAATTTTTTTTTAATAAAATGTATTGCGTGGTAGGAATTTCAATATGTTTCACAACAACATATAGAAACCTTTTAAGAGCAAGGTCCCATCGTAACTTTTGCTTTTGTTTTTTTAAAGTTTTTCTTAAAGAATTGAAGTACTTTAAACAATAAATCCTATTACATAATAAAATATGACATGCCAATATTTCATGATCGGATAAAGAAAAAAAGTCCAAGCGGCACGTATATCCGCTAGAAATAGGTGGATTTCGAGATCAGACAGTTTTGTGTACCAGTAGAATCTGATGTATCAGATTAGTTTAAACATCACAAACTAATTTAAAACAGATATCGAACAAATTTTAAAAAGAAAATTAGCTACATATAAGCAAAACTATATCTATCCAATTTTGCAACAAAAAAATATCAAATCTACCACAGAACATGTGTGTGACAATTTATGACACAAGCCTACGCTATATCATATGTCGTCCAATTACTGCAAAATATCAAAATAGTTTATTTCTAAGAAGAAAAATTAATTTCTTCTATTCAAACCTTTTTATTTTTTTTTTCATTGACTGTTATAAGGTTTTTGGAAATTGTAGTTATGGATTGTTGCAAACTTTTTTGTTGAAGCCAACAAGTCAAAAACCTCGAACTGCAGAGGTTTATATTTATAAGAAACGGATTAAAATGTTTCCACAGATTCTAAATTTATGAAGTTTTTAAAAATATTAGTATCCAAACGGCCGTTATAACGGATTTTTAAACGAATTTTTTTTCTAGTATAAAGCCCCTAGTTATTTAACCATGTGTCAGATTTTTCTGATTTACGAACTTGTCCTTGATATTAATAAAACACACATGTTTACGGAAGGTTTTTTGATCTGGCTCCACAAATACGACCGTGAGAGTGCCGGTTGATTCAAACGCATTTGGTGTTTTACAAGCTTTTTTGTTGGAGCCGCTCACTCAGAAACCTCCAACTGCAGAGGTCTTTTTTTTTTAAAGAAACTGATTAAAAGGTTTTAAAAATTCTAAATTTATGAAGTTTTTAAAACTATTAGAATCTAAACGGCCGTTATAACGGATCTAAAAACAGAGTTTTTTTCTAGTATAAAGCCTCTAGTTTCTTAACCATTTGTCGGATTTGGCTGATTTACGAACTTGTCCAAGATATTAATAAAACGCACATTTTTAGAAAAGGGTTTTTGATCTGGCTTTACAAATGCGACCGTGAGAGTGCCGGTTGTTTCAAAAAAAAATTTTTTTTTGCAAATTTTTTTGTTGGAGCCGCTCACTCAGGAACCTCTAACTGCAGAGGTCTATTTTTAAAACAAATTGATAAAAAGGATTCCAAAAATTCTAAATTCATTCATTTTTTAAAATATTAGTATCCAAACGGCCGTTATAACGGTTTTAAAAAAATCAATTTTTTTTAGAAAAAAGGCTAGTTCCTTAACCACGTGTCGGATTTTGCTGATTCACGAACTCGTCCGAGATATTAATAGAACACATATATACAGAAAATGTTTTTGATCTCCTTCAACAAATGCGACCGTGAGAGTGCCGGTCGTTTTCGTTATATCTCATATCGTGTATATATATATAATATATATATAAATTTTTTTTTTTTTATTTTTTCGTCTCCGCTTATCATATGTAGTCGTTTGGCACAAAAATTTTTCCAAAATTCCGAGATGAAGCCCATTGCAATAGGTAGATTTTTATATGAAATCTACCTAAAAGGGTAAAAATCCAATCCAATCCAAAATTAATTTGTCTAAACAAATTTGCACGAACAAAACTAAAATTGAATTGTCAATAAGTCAGTAAGTGGCATTGGCATAGTCCATGATCATGTGACGCACTGTCTTAAAACTTAAAACTGTTACTTTACTTTTATCTTTCCTTGCCTCTCAAAAGAATACAATAAAATCTAATGATTTATATAAAGGAGTTAGTACCACTGCTTCAAAAATTATACAAACCACTGCTTTAGGACCACTGAGCTTAAAAAAAGTACTTTTAAAAATCAAAAAAATATGATTTAAATCAAAAAAAACTGATTTAAATCAAATAAATTCGATTTTTTTTTTTTAAATTCAGATTTTTATGCAATCCTGGAAACAATCGATAAAATTGAAATGGGTCTGTAATTTGTTGGATCAGTTTTACTACCCTTTTTTGTAACTGGTTGTACTCTTGTAATTTCCCAAATTTCGAGAAAAACTAATTCTTATATAGAGCAATTCCACGTCATCGCAACAGCATGTGACGTGACCCCTTTTGATTTCGATAAAATTTCATACACAGATAGCCAATGAAAAAATAGAAATACCACTTCTTTCAAAAAAATAAATTTCGCTCTAGGGATGACACAGGGTGGCGGCCAAGTTTTAGGGGTTTGCGAAACATGAGTATCTTTAGATATCGATTGCTAACGGTTGACTAAACCGATTTAAGTCATTTATAACTCATTGGAAAGGTAATTGATAGGACTTATGAAAAAAATTAGTAAAAATTTTTAATAATTTTTTAAAAGTATGTTAAACTTAAAAAAAAATTCAAAGATGGCGCTGTTGGAGGTACCCTCACTTTTACCACTTTTTTCCAGAAAAAAAATGTTTAATTAGTTCGTAATCTAAAACGAAAGTTTTCCATGTACATAATTTCTCGTTTTAAAAATAAAATTTTTTCAAAATTTTCATTTATGTTTTTTTTTTTAAATTTTTTGTTTAACCAATGCAGTGAATCATCTATTTAATTCAACCCACCGGAATTCTTGTTTTATAATAATTTAATGACCATTTAATTATTTTAAGGATACAAATTAAGTATTTGAGGGTGTGAATGCTTTTTATATAATTTATCTTTTCATCCATTTATACCTGTCCGAAATTAATTTTAAAGGCATGGACAAATCAAGTACCGTACTTTATTACCTGTTAATGATAATATCTGTCATAAAATGAGAGCGCAGTAATGAAAATAATAGTCTTTAGAAATATTTTGAGCGTATAGTATCATTACTAAATTCATTTGTCAATCTTGTTAAAAAAATATTTGTGTTGTGTTAGCAAAGAAGCTTCAAAGTGTTTTAATAGTTAAAATAATTTTTTTTAAAACGTGAGTAAATATCATTGTTTAAAACCATTTGGTATCGGCAAGTGTTCAAAAACTTTAAAAATGTTACACCTGAAGTTCAGAATAAATTACGTTCGATAAACTTTGTGTTGAATTGACGTACGCTAAGCGAATTTGTTCGTCTTGCAAAATTCGTCTCTTAATGATCAGTTCCACTGGAGGTATTGAATCTGAAAATACAGGTGATACAGAATCAATTGCGAGTGATGAAATATTGAAGGAACAGGCACAGCCTATCAGCGGACCAAGCGTTATAAGAGATATTATTTCATCACCAACGATATTCAATATATAGTCAATATAACAAATAAAAGATTTTAGTGAGGATTGGTGCTAGCTCCCTAGCAAATGTTTTTAGAATAATTGGAGGAATACGAGGCCCAGATGCTTTATTAGTATTAATTTGTAAAAGCATTTTCCGAATGATATTTTTCCGAATAGACTTTAGAAATCGGGTTAGGTAAAAAATCAAGGGATCATTTAGTGTAGAATTTTAAGAGAAATAATTTCCCAGAAGGTTAGCTTTTTCTTTTGAGCCAATGACCAGGACAAGACCTACAAAAATCCACAGACTCAACAACTTTATAGAAATTACGTGAACCAGTTGGATGTTTAGCAAATTTAGATGTTTTTTTCTTATTAAAGAGATTTTTTCTGCATATATTAGTTTTCTACATATATTTCTCTCATAAAGCATGTCCACCTATATGACACATCGCTCGACCGGCTCTGAATTATGTTAAACTATTTCCACTGCTAACTACCTAAGTTAGAGAATTATGAAAACTAAGCAGTTTACTAACGCTTTTGTTAAATTTTTAATAACTTATAAACTACTGACGAGTAAGTTTTTTGGTTGATTATGTTTGGAGCAATGGGGTTGGGACAGAATAGAGATACACATTATTGGTAGTAAATCTCTAATAAATGTAAATTAAATCTCTAATTTCGCTTAGGGTAGAAGAGGGTAATGTAAGTTGGTGATATCAATCATGTCCCGTTATGTAAATTTGAAAAGTTGGTTGGTCTACTAGAAAAATTTATAAAAAATCATATATAATATGCAGGAGAGTAAAGCAATTCCTCTGTAATTTTCAAATAAGTGGGGTTTATCATTTTTGTAAATTGGTGTCGCCGTAGCTATATTCCAGCCTTGTGACATAGTTTCAGTCCTTACATTCCTTTACAGATCATTTAAACAAGTTAAAATAATCTTGAAGATAGAGTTTCACCACCCTGTACAATCATTTCGGATATGTCGATACCAGGTGCTTTATTACGTTTTGTAGAATTTATTGTTTCGAAATGAAATTTGACTATTTTCTATGATATATAAATCGGAGTCGGCGTCAGAGTAGGGGTCGGAGTCGGATTTAAAATTTAAAAACTTGGAGTCGAAGTCGCTTGCACCGACTCCGCAGCCCTGAAAAGAACATCGCCAGAATAAATTTTTTTGTATAAAATTATTCATTTACTATTTTTTAAAATTCTTTTTAGTTTTTCCATAATCAGGCGAAAAAATAAAAAAGAATAATACTGGCTTCCAGAAAGAGTATCAGATGTACTTCAGAATGTTTCAACTATATATGTTTTGTTTACAAACAGGTGGGTTAAGAAGTCTTTGAAAATATATACATATATTTTCGAATAATACTATAGTACATATATAGATAAGGGACGGGGAAATTGAAGTCAACTGACAAGGAATATCTTGCCCATTAAAAATTAGAATAGCATAAAACTCATTCATAAATAAATGAACCTAAAATAAAAAAAAACAAAATTAGCACTTTTGTTGTTTTAAAACAATAGGTCGTTGTTAAGTCGTTATCAAAATTTTTCACTTAAAATTTGTAACGAATGGAGATAGTGTCATCATCTAAAACATTCAAGGTAATTAGTTGTGGTATAAAAACTAAAACAAAAAGAATTGAAAAATTTGTGAATTAAAAACATAGTTGATTTTTTTAACGTAATAGTGATAAATCTATTGAACAAGAAACCGAAGGAACAAAGGCTGATAGTTTTGAATACATCTAGTGTGTGCGAAACACATAGAATGTAGCATTCCATCGATAATCTGCGAAGGTTTTATGTGGTAGACTGTTAGTGGGATTACTGAAGATGCTAACAATTAACATGGAGATCAAGATGTGGATCATCAAAATATACTCATTAATGTAAGCTTGCTTTTTATTTTAAATTATACAATTTCTGTTAGTGTCAATTTTCTTTGGTTTTGCATAGTTTTTTTTTTTGAATATTTTTTGAATTTATGAGAGATTTGCAAACGAGATTCGTTTGTTTTACCGTAGTTCGACAATAATTTTTTCTATTAAAATTCCAATTCTTTACATGACGTTCATCACTGTGAAACTCTGAAACTCGTGACTGTGAAACTCAATGTTCCGTGATAATCTTTTATAGATTTGGCGTGCGTTTACATTCGATCTGTTTGTCAGTGCATGTTCGATTCCTGATCCAGGTAATCTGGTTGTTTAATGCTGATTCAGTGTTCTTGAACTTCTTTTTCATGTTCTCGTTCTTTCTGAATTAAATTTCAAACAATAAATGTTTTACTTTGTTATTTGTATTTGATTCAGATGGTTGTAATGACACATTTATATATATATATATTTATATATATATATATATATATATATATATATATATATATATATATATATATA
>OY856190.1:0-17499 GCA_963693315.1 Diogma glabrata
ATTTAAATAGCTTATATATAGAGCATTACATTGAAGATGTAGTTGAGGTTAATAAATCTTTAAATATTAGATAATAAATTAAAGTAATTTATGAAAAAATAATTTTATTTTTATAGTGAAAATATAAGGTTTTATGTTAAACTACATAAATAAAAGTATAAATGGAATTTAACCATTAAAGAAAAAAGTTAGCAGCTTTTACTTGAAAATCATACTTCTTTTTAATTGGAATTTAAATATTCATTTTTATCATTAACAGTGATATACCTCTTTTTGGTTTCAATTAAAAATAAGGGTTTAATTAAACCTAAAACTAGGTCGAAACTAATTGTAATAAATCACTTCATATTTTATAAGGTAAATTGAATAAATCAATACTTTTTAAATGCAAATTAAATGTTATAATTAACTATAACCCTTTTTTAAGATCTTCAATTTAATGCTCCTTGATTTCATTCATGATATAAGCCAATTAGTAAAATTAAAATAAAAAAAATTGAGGTAAATATTCATATTAATATATTAGAATAATTAATAATTAAAATTATAGGTAAAATTAATGCAATTTCAACATCAAAAATTAAAAAAATAATAGCAATTAAAAAAAAACGTAAAGAAAAAGGAAGGCGCGAAGATCTTTTAGGATCAAATCCACACTCAAAAGGAGAATTTTTTTCACGGTCTCTAAGTGTTTTTTTTGCTAATAATGAAGCTATTATTATTACAATAATTGTAATAATTATAATAAAAATTCTTATAATAAAAATTATTAAGATTATTTATACTAAAAATATTAGACCTTATGATTGGAAGTCATATATACTTAATTATACTTTATAAATTAATAATTATATTATTTATTATCTACCTCATCAATAAATTGAAATATATAAAAATAATCAAACTACATCTACAAAATGTCAATATCATGCTGCAGCTTCAAACCCAAAATGATGATTTTTAGAAAAATGATATTGTAAATGACGAATTAAACAAATTAATAAAAATGTAGTTCCAATTAATACATGAAGACCATGAAATCCTGTAGCTACAAAAAAAGTTGAACCATATACAGCATCTGCAATAGTAAAAGAAGCTTCAATATATTCATAAGCTTGTAAAATTGTAAAATATACCCCTAAAATTACTGTAAATAGTAATCTTTGTGTTACTTGAGAATGGTTTTGTTCTATTAAACTGTGATGAGCTCATGTTACAGTTACACCAGAAGCTAATAAAATAGATGTATTTAATAATGGAATTTGGAAAGGATTAAAAGGTAAAATACCTTTTGGAGGTCATATAGCTCCTAATTCAATAGCTGGAGATAATCTTCTATGAAAAAAGGCTCAAAAAAAAGAAATAAAAAAAAATACTTCAGAAACAATAAATAAAATTATACCTCATCGTAATCCAATAGTAACAGGAATTGTATGTAATCCTTGAAAAGTTCCTTCTCGTGAAATATCTCGTCATCATTGATATATAGTTAAAATTGTAATAATTAATCCTAATAATATAAGAGACATATCATATTGATGGAATCATTTAATAAGACCCGATACAATAGATATTGCTCCGATAGCTCCTGTTAAAGGTCATGGACTATAATCTACTAAATGAAAAGGGTGATTTGAATGTGTAGACATTGTTAATTTACTTCTCTAGAGTATAAACTTCTTAAAACTGCAAATACATAAGCTTGAATAATTGATACAGCTGATTCAAGGATAAGTAAAGCAATTTGAGTAATTACTAAAATTAAAATTAGATAATATGATATAGAAGGGCCAGTATTTCCTAATAAAGTTAATAATAAATGACCAGCAATTATATTAGCTGCTAATCGAACTGCTAAAGTTCCAGGTCGAATTATATTGCTAATAGTTTCAATACAAACTATAAAAGGCATAAGAATTGGGGGGGTTCCTTGAGGAACTAAATGAGCAAATATATGTTGAGTATGATTTAATCAACCATAAATTATAAAACTTAATCATAAAGGAAGAGCTAAAGTTAAAGTAAAAATTAAATGTCTTGTACTTGTAAAAATGTAGGGGAATAAGCCAATAAAATTATTAAATAAAATTAAAGTAAATAAAGAAATAAAAATGAAAGTACTTCCATTATGTCCACTTAATCCTAATAAATTTTTAAATTCTTTATGTAATGTTATTAAAATTTGATTTCAAATAATATTGTATCGAGAAGGCATAAGTCAATATATTGTAGGAATTATTAATAAACCAATAAAAGTTCTTATTCAATTTAAAGATAAATTTAAAATATTTGTTGAAGGATCGAATACAGAAAATAAATTTGTTATCATTTTCATTGATAAGATGTTAAAGTAATATTTTTATTATTAATGTATTTATTATTAATTGGAGTAAAAAAAAAAAAGTTTAAAATATTAAAAATAATTAAAGTAAAAGAAAAAATAATAAAAAGTAATAATCATCTTAAAGGAGATATTTGTGGAATCAAAAAATATCAATTAAGTTGATAATTTTAGTTTGACATACTAATGTTATTAAAATTAACTAATTTTTTTTTCATTAGAAGTAATCACTAATTTACTATAATATGATTTAAGAGATCATTACTTGTTTTCAGTCATCTAATGATGAATTTATTTTTGTGATTCATTTAATAAATATATTTGTAGGAATACTTTCTATAACAATAGGCATAAAACTATGATTTGTCCCACAAATTTCTGAACATTGACCATAAAATAAACCAGGTCGGTTGATTAAAAAATTTGTTTGATTTAAACGTCCTGGGGTAGCATCAATTTTTACTCCTAAAGCGGGGATTGTTCAAGAATGTAATACATCTGCTGCTCTTACTAAAATTCGAATTTGAGTATTTATAGGTAAAATAATTCGATTATCAACTTCTAATAATCGAAATTCATTATTTAATAATTCATGAGTCGGAGTTATATATGAATCAAATTCTAAATTTAAAAAATCTGAGTATTCGTAACTTCAATATCATTGATGCCCAATAGTTTTTAAAGTAATAGTAGGGTTATTAATTTCGTCTATTAAGTATAATAATCGTAGTGAAGGTATAGCAATAAAAATTAATACAATTGCTGGTAAAATTGTTCAAATAATTTCAATTATTTGACCGGATAATAAATATCGATTTGTAAGTTTATTAAATAATAATATTATTATGATATAACTAACTAAAATAGTAATTATAATTAAAATTATTAATGCATGATCATGAAAAAAAGTTAATTGTTCTATAATAGGAGATGCTCTATCTTGTAAATTTAAATTTATTCAAGTTGCCATTTTTAATTTTAATAAAAGAATAATTTTCTTTATATATGGGGCTTAAATCCATTGCACTAATCTGCCATATTAAATTAATTAGTTAATAATGGTAGTTCAGAATATCTGTGCTCAGCTGGGGGAAGTTTTTGATATCATTCAATAGAAGAATTAAGTTGAATTGGAAAAATTACAAATTGTTTAATAATTATACTATTTCAAATAATAAATAAAAAAAATAAAATTGCTATAGTTGAAATAATTGACCCAATTGTAGAAATAATATTTCATGTAATATATGCATCTGGATAATCAGAGTATCGTCGAGGTATCCCTGCTAATCCTAAAAAATGTTGAGGGAAAAATGTTAAATTTACTCCTAAAAATATAATAATAAATTGAATTTTTAATCATTGAGAATTTATTGTTAATCCTGTTAATAGGGGGTATCAGTGAATAAATCCTGCTATAATAGCAAATACAGCTCCTATTGATAAAACATAATGAAAATGGGCAACTACATAATATGTATCGTGTAAAATAATATCAATTGAAGAATTAGCTAAAATTACTCCTGTTAATCCTCCAATTGTAAATAAAAAAATAAATCCTAAAGATCATAATAAAGTTGGAGAGTATGTTAATTGAGTGCCATGTAAAGTAGCTAATCAACTAAAAATTTTAATTCCAGTAGGAACTGCAATAATTATAGTTGCTGATGTAAAATAAGCTCGAGTATCTACATCTATTCCTACAGTAAATATATGATGAGCTCATACAATAAATCCTAATAGACCAATTGCTAATATTGCATAAATTATTCCTAATGCTCCGAAAGTTTCTTTCTTTCCTCTTTCTTGACTAATAATATGAGAAATTATTCCAAATCCAGGTAAAATTAAAATATATACTTCAGGATGGCCAAAAAATCAAAATAAATGTTGGTAAAGAATAGGATCTCCTCCTCCTGCTGGGTCAAAAAAAGAAGTATTTAAATTTCGATCTGTTAATAGTATAGTAATAGCTCCTGCTAAAACAGGTAAAGATAAAAGTAATAAAATAGCTGTAATTACTACTGATCATACAAATAAAGGTATACGATCAAAAGTAATTCCTGTAGATCGTATGTTAATTACTGTTGTAATAAAATTAACAGCTCCTAAAATAGAAGAGATACCTGCTAAATGTAAAGAAAAAATAGCTAAATCAACAGAAGATCCTGCATGAGCAATATTAGATGATAGTGGGGGGTACACTGTTCATCCTGTCCCAGCTCCGTTTTCTACTAAACTAGAGGATAATAATAATGTTAATGAAGGGGGAAGTATTCAGAAACTTATATTATTTATTCGTGGGAATGCTATATCAGGAGCCCCTAATATTAAAGGAACTAATCAATTTCCAAATCCTCCAATTATAATAGGTATAACTATAAAAAAAATTATAATAAATGCATGAGCAGTTACAATTACATTATAAATTTGATCATTTCCAATCAATGCTCCAGGATGTCCTAATTCTGCTCGAATTAAAATACTAAGAGAAGTTCCTACTATTCCAGATCAAGTACCAAAAATGAAGTATAAAGTTCCAATATCTTTATGATTAGTAGAAAACAGCCACTGTAACGATTAAATGGCTGAAATAGAGGCAATAGATTGTAAATTTATTTATGAAATTAATATTTCTTTAATCAATTAAAAAGTTTTATAGTCAAAAATGATATTAGACTGCAATTCTAAAGGAGTAATTTTTTTACTAAGGCTTAAAAGATACTCCTTATATTTATAGTTTTGAAGACTATTAGTTTATTTAACTTAAAACCTTTTTAATAATTAAATTTTTTTTGAAAAGATTATAAATAAATAATACTAATTATACTTAACCCTATTAAGGAGATAAATGATATAAAAATTATTATAGTTTGATTGAATTTATTTAGGGGGGTTAAATAATGTCAATTTATTTCTCAATAATTTAATATAAATGAAGCATAACAAAGTCGGGTATAATAAAATAAAGTGATTAATGTTAATGTTACTATTATAATTAATAAAAAAATAAAATTATTATTAATTATTGATTGAATTACTAATCATTTAGGAATAAATCCTAAAAAAGGGGGTAAACCTCCTAAAGATAATAAAGTTGTAAATAAAAAAAATTTTGTTAAATTTTGATTATTAAATATTGAAAATATTTGATTAATGTGGGATAGTTTAAATGTATTAAATATAAAAATTATTATTGTTGATAAAATAAAATAAAAAAAAAAATAAATTTCTCATAAAAATTCATTTGAAATTATAGCTGTTAATATTCAACCTAAATGATTAATTGAAGAAAAAGCTATAATTTTATATAATGAAGTTTGATTTAATCCTCCTAAAGATCCTACTAAAATAGATAAAATAATAATAATAGAAATAAAAAAAGAAGTATTACAATAAGAAATTAATATTAATGGGGCTATTTTTTGTCAAGTTATTAAAATTAAATTATTAAATCAGTTTAATCCTTCTATAACTCCAGGGAATCAAAAGTGAAAAGGAGCAGCCCCTCTTTTTAATAAAAGAGAAGAATTAATTATTAATATAGAGTATAAAGGTATTTCATTAATAAATCAATTTAAATTATTAATAAATATAATTAAAATAATAGAAAATAAAAGAGTTGCTGATGCTAATACTTGTGTAAGAAAATATTTTAAAGATGCTTCTGAAGATATTAAATTATTATTATTAATCATTAGGGGGATAAATGATAATAAATTAATTTCTAATCCTATTCAAGCTCTTAATCATGAATTAGCCGAAATGGTAATTAATGTTCCTCTTATTAAGGTAAATATAAATAATATTTTAGATGAATTTTTAAAAATTAAAAAGAAAAGGAGTATTACCTTTATAAATGGGGTATGAACCCATTAGCTTTATTAGCTTATCTTTTTATATTTTAGTGTAGGATGCACAAAAAATTTTGATTTTTTTAGTAATAGTTTAATTCTATTAAATATAATAATTATAGAGATATTTCTATATAATTTACCCTATCAAGGTAACCCTTTTATCAGGCAAACTATTTTTTTTATTATTATTTAATACAAAAAAGTAAAAGCACGGTCTTAAAATTTAGGGTCATTTTTTTCATCTTACGTGTGCGCGTAATATATATATAAAAAAATAGTATAATAAATAATTTAATAATTAATAAATCATTCACACAAATATATATAAATATTAATAAATTTAAATTTATTATAGATTCATTTATAAAAATTAGAAATAGCTGTCATTCAACTATTATTAATAAATTTGTTGATGCTCAGTATTTTGATAAATTAAAAGTAGAAAAAAAGAAATTATTCTTCCTATATTAATAAGGTTATGTAATCTAATAATACATAAATTATTTATTATATAAAAAAAAAAAAAAAAATTAGAATATTTATAAATAATTATCTATAAATAAATTTATTATAGTTAGTGACATGTTTTGTTATCTTGAGAATGAAAAATTATCACAGATTTTGAAAATTTTGTTTAAAAAAAATAATTATATTATTTAGTTAAAAATAAAATTTTAATTTTTATTAAAATAATTATAAATTAATTATTTATGTGTAATATGTTTTAAAAATTTAATTTTAATAGCGTATTTTATTGTTTTTATTTTAATATATTGTTTTATATTTGGGGGAGTATAAAACAATATTTATTGATTAATGGGGTTTTGTTCATTAGTCAGTAATTGCATAGGGAGTAACCAACTAAATTATGTTATCTATTTTTATTAAAATAATTATAAATTAATTATTTATGTGTAATATGTTTTAAAAATTTAATTTTAATAGCGTATTTTATTGTTTTTATTTTAATATATTGTTTTATATTTGGGGGAGTATAAAACAATATTTATTGATTAATGGGGTTTTGTTCATTAGTCAGTAATTGCATAGGGAGTAACCAACTAAATTATGTTATCTATTTTTATTAAAATAATTATAAATTAATTATTTATGTGTAATATGTTTTAAAAATTTAATTTTAATAGCGTATTTTATTGTTTTTATTTTAATATATTGTTTTATATTTGGGGGAGTATAAAACAATATTTATTGATTAATGGGGTTTTGTTCATTAGTCAGTAATTGCATAGGGAGTAACCAACTAAATTATGTTATCTATTTTTATTAAAATAATTATAAATTAATTATTTATGTGTAATATGTTTTAAAAATTTAATTTTAATAGCGTATTTTATTGTTTTTATTTTAATATATTGTTTTATATTTGGGGGAGTATAAAACAATATTTATTGATTAATGGGGTTTTGTTCATTAGTCAGTAATTGCATAGGGAGTAACCAACTAAATTATGTTATCTATTTTTATTAAAATAATTATAAATTAATTATTTATGTGTAATATGTTTTAAAAATTTAATTTTAATAGCGTATTTTATTGTTTTTATTTTAATATATTGTTTTATATTTGGGGGAGTATAAAACAATATTTATTGATTAATGGGGTTTTGTTCATTAGTCAGTAATTGCATAGGGAGTAACCAACTAAATTATGTTATCTATTTTTATTAAAATAATTATAAATTAATTATTTATGTGTAATATGTTTTAAAAATTTAATTTTAATAGCGTATTTTATTGTTTTTATTTTAATATATTGTTTTATATTTGGGGGAGTATAAAACAATATTTATTGATTAATGGGGTTTTGTTCATTAGTCAGTAATTGCATAGGGAGTAACCAACTAAATTATGTTATCTATTTTTATTAAAATAATTATAAATTAATTATTTATGTGTAATATGTTTTAAAAATTTAATTTTAATAGCGTATTTTATTGTTTTTATTTTAATATATTGTTTTATATTTGGGGGAGTATAAAACAATATTTATTGATTAATGGGGTTTTGTTCATTAGTCAGTAATTGCATAGGGAGTAACCAACTAAATTATGTTATCTATTTTTATTAAAATAATTATAAATTAATTATTTATGTGTAATATGTTTTAAAAATTTAATTTTAATAGCGTATTTTATTGTTTTTATTTTAATATATTGTTTTATATTTGGGGGAGTATAAAACAATATTTATTGATTAATGGGGTTTTGTTCATTAGTCAGTAATTGCATAGGGAGTAACCAACTAAATTATGTTATCTATTTTTATTAAAATAATTATAAATTAATTATTTATGTGTAATATGTTTTAAAAATTTAATTTTAATAGCGTATTTTATTGTTTTTATTTTAATATATTGTTTTATATTTGGGGGAGTATAAAACAATATTTATTGATTAATGGGGTTTTGTTCATTAGTCAGTAATTGCATAGGGAGTAACCAACTAAATTATGTTATCTATTTTTATTAAAATAATTATAAATTAATTATTTATGTGTAATATGTTTTAAAAATTTAATTTTAATAGCGTATTTTATTGTTTTTATTTTAATATATTGTTTTATATTTGGGGGAGTATAAAACAATATTTATTGATTAATGGGGTTTTGTTCATTAGTCAGTAATTGCATAGGGAGTAACCAACTAAATTATGTTATCTATTTTTATTAAAATAATTATAAATTAATTATTTATGTGTAATATGTTTTAAAAATTTAATTTTAATAGCGTATTTTATTGTTTTTATTTTAATATATTGTTTTATTTTTACAATAATTTTTATTTATATTATATTTTACATGTAAATTTTTGTATGAATAAATATAATTTTAAATAAATTATATTATTAAATTTAATCTCAGTAATTAATATTAATTATTAAAGAAATTTAGAATTAGTAATAATATTTAATATTAGCAAAATTTGTGCCAGCTGCTGCGGTTAGACAAAAAATATAAATAAAAATTTTTAGATTTTAGTTAAAATTATTAATAATTAATTATAAAATAATAAATTTTATTAAGTGAAATTTTAAAATTTTAATATTATATAATAAACTATTTTGAAGCTAAGAAATTTTAATTATAAACTAGGATTAGATACCCTATTATTTAATATGTATATTGAATGATAATCTAGATTAGTATTAGTTATTGTCTTGAAATTTAAAAAATTTGGCGGTATTTTAGTCTATTCAGAGGAATCTGTTTTATAATCGATAATCCACGTTGGACCTTACTTAATTTTGTTTAATTTGTATACCGCCGTCATTAGAATATCTTTAAAAAGTAAAAAAAAATTTTCTAAAATTTTTAGTATAAATTATGTCAGGTCAAGGTGCAGTTTATATTTAAGTAAAAATGGATTACAATAAAATTATTTAAATGGATATTAAATTGAAAATTTTAATTAAAATTGGATTTGATAGTAAAATTAATTAGAATATTAATTTGATTTTAGCTCTAAAATATGTACATATTGCCCGTCGCTTTCGTTATTAAAATGAAATAAGTCGTAACATAGTAGAGGTACCGGAAGGTGTTTCTAGAATGATGAATTAAAGCTTAATTAGTAAAGTTTTTCATTTACATTGAAAAGAAATCCGTGCGATTCGGTTTAATTTAATTTAAAATAAATTTATTTTAATTATTAAAATATTTAATTATAAAATAAAAATAATTTTATAAAATTTTTGTTTTTGTATATATTATAAATAAAATAATTTATATTATAGTTGATTAGTATTGTAAAAGAATATTGAAATAAAATGAAAAATTATTAATTTAAAAGAAAATTTAATTTATTGTACCTTGTGTATCAGGGTTTATTAAATAAATAATATTTAAAAATATTTTTTTCGAATTTAAGAGATTTAATTTTATATTTTATTTAATGTAGCATAATTATTAATAATATAAAATTAGAAATGAAATGTTATTCGTTCTTAAATATATCTAGTTTTTTAAGAAATAAATTTAATTTATATTATTAAAAGTATTTAATTAATTTTTTTTAATTAAATATTTTTAATAATAAATATTTTAAGGGATAAGCTTTAAAATAAAGTTTTATAATAAAATTATTAATTTAATAAATATAGGCTTAAAATTAGTCATTATAAAAAATATGTTATAATTTATATTAATTTTATATAATATTTAATTAATATTTAAATTTATATTAAAATATTTATTTTAATTATTAAAATAAAAAAATAATGATAAAATTAGTATAAAATTTATTTAAAAATAATTTAATTTTGATAGGTTTATTTAATTAATTCGGCAAAAATAATATTCGCCTGTTTATCAAAAACATGTCTTTTTGAAATTATATAAAAAGTCTAACCTGCCCACTGATAATATAATTAAAGGGCCGCGGTATTTTGACCGTGCAAAGGTAGCATAATCATTAGTTTTTTAATTGAAAGCTTGTATGAATGGTTGAACGAAATATTAACTGTCTCATTTAAATTTAATTTATAATTTATCTTTTTTGTTAAAAGACAAAAATATATTTAAAGGACGAGAAGACCCTATAGAGCTTTATAATTTTATATTATTATTATTTAAGAATAATTTTGATAATATTAAATAATTATTTTGTTGGGGTGACATTAAAATTTAAAAAACTTTTATTATTTTTTAACATTAATATATGAATAATTGATCCAATTATATTGATTAAAAATTTAAGTTACCTTAGGGATAACAGCGTTATTTTTTTTAAGAGTTCTTATCGACAAAAAAGATTGCGACCTCGATGTTGGATTAAGAGTTAATTTTAGGTGTAGAAGTTTAAAAAATAGGTCTGTTCGACCTTTAAATTCTTACATGATCTGAGTTCAAACCGGCGTAAGCCAGGTTGGTTTCTATCCTTAATAAAAAAAAATATTTTAGTACGAAAGGACCAAATATTAAAAATATTAATTTTTTTATTTAGAATATTATTAACTATTTTGGCAGATTAGTGCAATAAATTTAGATTTTATAAATGTAATTAAAATTTACAAATAGTACTTGTTATTAAAAGAATTATTATTACCTTTTATTGGAAGTTTAGTATTAATTATTTGTGTAATAGTAGGAGTAGCTTTTTTAACTTTATTAGAACGCAAGGTTTTAGGGTATATTCAAATTCGTAAAGGACCTAATAAAGTAGGATTAATAGGAATTCCACAACCTTTTTGTGATGCAATTAAATTATTTACTAAAGAACAAACTTATCCTATTGTTTCTAATTATATTTCATATTATTTTTCACCTATTTTTTCTTTATTTTTATCTTTATTAATTTGATTATGTATTCCTTATTTTATTAAATTATTTTCTTTTAATTTAGGGGTATTATTTTTTTTAAGATGTATAAGATTAGGGGTTTATACTGTAATAATTGCTGGGTGATCTTCTAATTCAAATTATGCTTTATTAGGAGGGTTGCGAGCAGTTGCTCAAACTATTTCTTATGAAGTAAGATTAGTTTTTATTTTATTATCTTTTATTTTTTTAATTGGGAATTATAATTTAATAAATTTTGAAAAATATCAATTTTATATATGATTTATTATTATTGGGTTTCCTTTATGGTTAGTTTGATTTGCCTCAAGATTAGCGGAGACTAATCGAACTCCTTTTGATTTTGCTGAAGGAGAGTCTGAATTAGTCTCTGGATTTAATGTTGAATATGGAAGAGGGGGATTTGCATTAATTTTTTTAGCAGAATATGCTAGAATTTTATTTATGAGAATATTAATAGTAGTAATTTTTTTAGGCTGTGATATTAATTCTTTATTATTTTTTATTAAATTAATATTTATTTCATTTATATTTATTTGAATTCGAGGGACTTTGCCTCGGTTTCGTTATGATAAATTAATATATTTAGCTTGAAAAAGATTTTTACCTTTTTCTTTAAATTATATATTATTATTTTTAGGTTTAAAAATTTTTTTTTTATCTTATTTATTTTAGTTAATTTAAATTAGTAATAAAAGTTTATAAAAAATTAAATTTTTATATTATGTTTTCAAAACATATGCTTATTCAAGCTCATAAACTTAATTAATTAAAGTATCTCATCATAATATAATTAAAGGATTAATAATGTAATATAAAAAATATAAAATTGTTAAAATTTGTCCTAAAAAAATATAAGGGTCTTCAACTGGTCGAGCTCCAATTCAGGTTAATAAAATTACAATAGTTAATATTAATCAAAAAAGAATTTGATTAATAGGATAAAATTGAATTCCTTGAAATTTATTCATATGAGTAAATGGTAAAATAAAAAGAATAGCAATTGATAAAATTAAAGCTACTACTCCTCCTAATTTATTAGGAATTGATCGTAAAATAGCATAAGCAAATAAAAAATATCACTCAGGTTGGATATGAATAGGGGTTACTAAAGGGTTAGCTGGAATAAAATTATCTGGGTCTCCTAATAAATATGGATTAATTAAATTTAATATAATTAAAAATATTAATAAAATTATAAATCCTACAATATCTTTAAAAGTAAAGTAAGGATGAAAAGGAATTTTATCGACATTACTATTAATGCCTAATGGATTATTAGACCCTGTTTGATGAAGAAATAATAAATGAATTATTACTATAGCTAATACAATAAAAGGTAAAATAAAATGAAAAGTAAAAAATCGTGTTAATGTTGCATTATCAACTGCAAATCCCCCTCAAATTCATTGAACTAAATCAATTCCTAAATAGGGGATTGCTGATAGTAGATTAGTAATAACTGTAGCCCCTCAAAATGATATCTGTCCTCATGGTAAAACATATCCTATAAATGCAGTTGCTATTACTAAAAATAAAATTAAAACCCCAATTAATCAAGTTATAGTATATAAATATGAAGAATAATAAATTCCACGACCAATATGAAAATAAATAGAAATAAAAAAAAAAGATGCCCCATTAGCGTGTATAGTTCGTAGTATTCATCCATAATTAACATCTCGACAAATATGAATAATTCTATTAAAAGCTCTATCAATATTAGCTGTATAGTGTATAGCTAAAAATAATCCTGTTAAAATTTGAATAATTAAGCATAATCCTAATAATGATCCAAAATTTCATCAAGAAGAAATATTAGAAGGAGCTGGTAAATCTACTAATCTATTATTAGCAATTTTAAATAATGGGTGATTTAATCGTATTGGTTTATTCATTAGTTTTTTTGTCGAAGAGGGCCATAAAAATTATTTGTAATTTTTACAATAATAATTAATGTTAAAAATAAATAATTAATTATTATTAAAGTAATTATGTTAGTTGGAAAGTTATATAATTTATTTAAATTAATAGTATTTTCTATTAAAGTGTTATTAGTTATATTTAATATAATTATTTCTGAATTTAATGAAATATTAGTAATAAAATATATATCAACAATAACAATAATTAAATTTATAGTAAAAAAGAATATAATAGATCAAAAAATTATATTTATTGATATTGAAAATATTTCATTTGATGCCAATGAAGTTACATAAATAAATAAAACGAGTATGCCACCTAAAAAAATTAAAAATAGAATATATGAAAATCAAAAAGTTTTTGAATAAAATCCTGTAATTAAACAAATTAAAAAAGTTTGAATTAATAAAGTTAATCCTATTGATAAAGGATGTTTTAATTGTATAAAAATAAAACTAATAATTAATCTTAAAATAATAAGAATAAATTGAATAATTTCAGAAAATAGTTTAATTAAAATGTTAATTTTGGAGATTAATGATAAAGATATTTCTTTTTTTCTGAAGTTTTAAAAGAATAATTTCTTATTTTTGATTTACAAGACCAAAGTTTTTTTTTTAAACTATTAAAACTAATGTTAATAATATTTTATTGAAGATTTTCTATTTTTTTATTTATTTCAGGAGTTTTTGTATTTGTTTTAAATTGTAAACATTTATTAGCTATATTATTAAGATTAGAATTTATTGTTTTAAGATTATTTATTTTTATATTTATTTATTTAAATTTTTTTAATTATGAATGTTTTTTTAGAGTTTTATTTTTAATTTTTTCTGTTTGTGAAGGAGCATTAGGATTATCTATTTTAGTTTCTATAATTCGAACTCATGGTAATGACTATTTTAATTCTTTTAGAATTTTACAATGTTAAAGTTTTTAATTATATTAATTTTTATAATTCCTTTATGTTTTTTAAAAAAAAGATATTGAATGGTTCAAAATTGTTTATTTATAATAAGTTTTTTATTTATTATAATAAATTTTTATAATAATATATGAGGAAGAATTAGATATTTTTTAGGGTGTGATATTATTTCTTATGGTTTAATTTTATTAAGTTTATGAATTTGTAGTTTAATATTAATAGCAAGAGAAAAAGTAATTTATTTAAATAATTTTATTTCTTTTTTTATATTTAATATTTTAATTTTACTAATTTTTCTTTATTTAACATTTAGAGTTATAAATTTATTTTTATTTTATTTATTTTTTGAAAGAAGATTAATTCCTACTTTATTTTTAATTATAGGTTGAGGATATCAGCCTGAACGTTTACAGGCAGGAATTTATTTATTATTTTATACTTTAATAGCTTCATTGCCATTATTAGTAAGAATTTTTTTTTTATATTGAAATAATTATAGATTAGATATAAATATTATTTATTGTATTTCTTATTTTAATTTTATATTATATGTTAGATTAATTTTTGCTTTTTTAGTAAAAATGCCAATATTTTTAGTCCATTTATGATTACCTAAAGCTCATGTTGAAGCTCCTATTTCTGGTTCAATAATTTTAGCTGGGGTTTTATTAAAATTAGGGGGGTATGGGTTATTACGAATTTTTCCTATAATTCAAAAAATTGGAGTTTTTAATAATTATTTATGAATTACTATTAGTTTAATTGGAGGATTTTTAGTTAGATTAATTTGTTTATGTCAAATTGATTTAAAATCTTTAATTGCGTATTCTTCAGTAGCACATATAGCTATTGTTTTAAGAGGGTTATTAACTTTAATATATTGAGGGATAAGAGGGGCTTATATATTAATAATTGCTCATGGTTTGTGTTCTTCAGGAATATTTTGTTTAGCTAATATTTCTTATGAACGAATAAATAGACGAAGTTTATTAATTAATAAAGGGATATTAAATTTTATACCTAGTTTAACTTTATGGTGATTTTTATTAAGATCTGCTAATATAGCAGCCCCTCCTACATTAAATCTTTTAAGAGAAATTAGTTTATTAAATAGAATTATTAGATGATCTTGGGTATCCATATGAATATTGGCTTTATTATCATTTTTTAGAGCTGCTTATACATTATATTTATATTCTTATAGACAACATGGTAATATTTATTCTGGTAATTTTTCATTTATATCAGGAAATAATCGAGAATATTTATTATTATTTTTGCATTGATTTCCTTTAAATTTATTAATTTTAAAAAGAGATTTATGTTTTTTATGGTTATAATTTAAATAGTTTAAATAAAATATTGATTTGTGGTATCAATGATATGAAAATTTTCATTTTAAATCATGTTTTATATATCTATTTGTTTTATTAGATTTTTTTTTTTATTTTTTATTAGAATTATTATATTTTTAATAAGAATTAATTATTTATATAATGATTTAGTAATTTTTTTAGAATGAGAAGTAGTTTCTTTAAATTCAAATTCGATTGTTATAACTTTGTTATTTGATTGAATTAGTTTAATATTTATGTCTTTTGTTTTATTAATTTCTTCTTTAGTTATTTATTACAGAAAAGAATATATAAGAGAAGATATAAATATTAATCGTTTTATTTTATTAGTTTTAATATTTGTTTTATCGATGATATTATTAATTATTAGTCCAAATTTAATTAGAATTTTATTAGGTTGAGATGGATTAGGTTTAGTTTCTTATTGTTTAGTTATTTATTTTCAAAATGTAAAATCTTATAATGCAGGGATATTAACTGCGTTATCTAATCGAATTGGAGATGTAGCTTTTTTATTATCTATTGCTTGAATATTAAATTATGGAAGATGAAATTATATTTTTTATTTAGAATTAATAAAAAATAATTTTGAAATAAAAGTTATTGGAAGTTTAATAATTTTAGCTGCTATAACTAAGAGTGCTCAAATTCCTTTTTCTTCTTGATTACCTGCAGCTATAGCTGCTCCTACACCTGTTTCTGCTTTGGTTCATTCGTCAACTTTAGTAACTGCTGGAATTTATTTATTAATTCGATTTAATATTTTATTAAATAATAGTTTTTTAGGGCAATTTATATTATTAATTTCTGGGTTAACTATATTTATAGCGGGATTGGGGGCTAATTTTGAATATGATTTAAAAAAAATTATTGCTTTATCTACGTTAAGACAGTTAGGGCTTATAATAAGAATTTTATCTATAGGGTTTTATAAATTAGCTTTTTTTCATTTATTAACACATGCTTTATTTAAAGCATTATTATTTATGTGTGCTGGTTCTATTATTCATAATATAAAAAATAGACAAGATATTCGAATAATAGGAAGATTAATTAATCAAATACCTTTAACTTCTTCATGTTTAAATTTAGCTAATTTAGCATTATGTGGGATACCTTTTTTAGCTGGATTTTATTCTAAAGATTTAATTTTAGAGTATGTAATATTGAGCAATATTAATTTATTTAGCTTTTTTTTATATTTTTTTTCTACTGGGTTAACTGTATGCTATTCTTTTCGATTAGTTTATTATTCACTAAGAGGAGTATTTAATAGAAGAAGTTTACACCCTATAAGAGATGAAAATTGAATTATATTACGAGGAATAATAGGTTTATTAATTATAGCTATTATAGGAGGGAGTTTATTATCTTGATTAATTTTTCCTACTCCGGGTATAATTTGTTTACCTTTAATATTAAAATTATTAGTATTATTAATTTGTTTTTTAGGAGGATTTAGAGGATATTTAATTTCTAATATTTCATTATATTTTTATAATAAATCGCTATTTAATTATTATTTAAGAAATTTTTTTGGGTTAATATGATATATGCCTATTATTTCAAGAATAGGTATTATTAACTTTCCTTTAAAATTAGGTAAATTAATAATTAAAAGATTTGATCAAGGATGAAGAGAATATTTTGGAGCTCAATCTTTATATTTTTCATTAATAAAAGGAGCTCAATTTAATCAAATTTTTCAAAATAATAATTTAAAAATTTATTTATTAAGCTTTATTTTATGATTTATTATTTTATTAATTTTATTTTTATTATA